>CAUYLG010048769.1:0-28126 GCA_963573385.1 Cacajao melanocephalus
CCCAAAATCTCCTTAAGCTGATAAGCAACTTCAGCAAAGTCTCAGTATACAAAATCAATGTGCGAAAATCACAAGCATCCCTATACACGAAAATGGCATTACAATTATAATCTTGGTTTGGGATATAGCAGGCACTCTCCAAATTATGTCCTTCAAAAGTAGTGATAGTGACAGCCTTCTAGATTATTCATCTTAAACATGTTATTGGAACAAGGAACAGAAAAGTAAAGATACCACCTTTAGTTAACTTGATTTTTTACTTTAGAATTTTGGAAGCTATTCCAATAATTTTGAAAACACCATCTTCTGAAAGGTAAAGAATCATATTCAATGCAAGTACTTTTACAATTCCAAACCTAGGGCGTCACATTGCTCGTAATTCACCTGAGATCATGAAGCACTGTGATGTCCTACCTTCTAACCAGATAGTTAATAGGTTTTTTGTTTGTTTGTTTGTTTTGTTGTTTTTATTTGTAAGCCCACGCAGTTTTTCTTATGGGCTGCAGAAATTGTTGGGTTCCATTACCGATACCAAATCCAGCAAGAACAGGTAGTTATCTAGTGCTAGGACTCAGAGCAGCCTTCCTAAATCTAAATGCTGATTCTTCAAGGCTTTGCAAAACTATGGGAGAAAACCTGAGATGTGTTCTGTTCACTTAAAATTCATATAAACAACATAGTTTCTGCTCTTAGGGACGTTTCTGACCAGGAAGTACTAACTTTAGAGTTAGTCACGTAGTGGTGTCAATTTCCTAGCAGATACCTGGACTAATAAGAAGAACTGGTGATATTTCAGGCCCACCAGAAGCTAGTTTTTATGAGACGCTACTTAGTGTGGACTTGCACTAGTCTGAATTTATAAATCCTCCTAGATATCCTTGGCTCTAGTTGCCACTTTGGGGTTGACTACTTGCTATGTCTCCTGGACGAGAGGCCTAAACATGTGTTGGGCTTTCACCCGGGCATGAAGTTCTACCCATCACTGTAAGCGCATCACTTAACATGATCTGCTGACTCAGTCTTCCTGATGGCAGTGTTGGGCGTTTGTGGGAACCCAGCAGTTTTGGAGTCCAGATTCTCCAAACACCACAGGGAAGTCCTAGAAGGTCTGAAAAATACATTCTGGAAGTATGACTTCTTCCTGTAGGGCAAATTTTGACCAAAGAAAGACAATTGTTATAAAATAATCAGAAGATAAGGTTTTCATTTTTTCTTCACACTGATGAATTGTTCTAAGACGCAGCAATTCCAGAAAGTCTCCTTAAAGATATCCTGACATATGCAGAATGCAGTTATACTTTCCTGAGATTTTGTGGCTAGCTTAATAATATATAACTGTTTCTTTGCATCCACTTTCTTCATGCACAACTGTTTATTTTCATCTCATTCTTGTTACATGCAATTGTACCCTACCTCAATAAAAGTATTACCATGTGAGGATATCATCAGGCTGTTTTCTAGGATATCAGATCCAAACAGAACATTTACAAAAAAGAAGAAAGAAAGATGGACAAGATCAACCCAGTAAACAGAAGTTAGTTTTAGCTGGGTGTTGTGGTACAAACATAATCCAAGATACCTTACTTGAGAGGCTGAAGCCAGAGAATTGCTTAAGGACTTTGAGACCAGCCTGGACAAGATAGAAGAAAACATATACATCTTTTTATAGAATGGCATCAGTTGCTTGCCAATTCTGACTCTATTGTACATGTTTGCACTACATGAGAGAAATAATGGTGGGACAGGGGTATGAATATAAAAAAAAGAAACAAAAAAAGCCCTACAATTCCTCTGTAACTGTGTCAGATACTGAAGCACAAGCAACATTGTTTTTGACCCCATATGAACAGTGCCACAATAGAGTTACAGAAAAATACTTTAATTTGTAGTTAAGAATCTTTCCATGAAGCAAAGTTCAGGTCTAGTTGGCATCACTGAATTCTACTAAATATTTTTGGAAGAATTAATAACATTTCTACACAAAATCTGAAAAACTGAAAAGGATGGGATTTTTTAGTCTTCCTTTTGAACAACGGGAACTGTGTGAATAGCAACAAGGGAGCAGGAGTTTGTACCCCTACATCAACCAAGTGCTGGATGAAGGATACCCTCGGCAGGGAGTATAGTCTCAAGCAAAGCTGGTTCCTTTCACTGAAGGCAATTTCTGGGGAGGATCATGGCTTTTGGCATAGACACTCAACTTTCCTAGCAGCTCAGCAAATGAGAGTTTCAGCCCTGAAGCTCGTTATCTGTGTGGTGTACCATTGTACCCATGGCAGATGTATTTTCCCCTATTAGCACATGACTAATTATGACTTAGGTTGAAGAATCTAGAGGAAAAATGTTACTTTAGCAATTTCTGATGTGTCACTGAATTGGCAATGACCAGGAAGAGGTGGAAGCACCTGTGAGCAGGGGGTAATTCCATGTAGGAAGAAGTGTTATCCAGTGAAATTGGCAGGGGTGATTTGTCTCATTGGAAGTAGCAGACCCTGGTGAAATATGGATGTTGAGAAGTGCATGGTGGAATTCAACACAAGATCAATGTTGCCTACCTCGAGACAACAGAAATAAGATTCCACTGGAGGAAGCTCAGAAAAAGAGGAAATAAATGGCAAATATTATGTAGTAGTAAATATGTTTTATTTATAAGAATTTGTGTTGCAGCCTTAGGACACCTCCAGAGGGGTGTGTGTGTGTGTGTGTGTGTGTGTGTTTCAAACCTTTAATAATGGGATGGAGAATAGAGTATTCCTAATATTTCTTCCAAATATATTATAAGCAAATTTAAGAATTATGCAGCAAAAGGACAAAATTCCTTGTGTTGAGTAACTGTGCTTTGGGTCAACAAGAGGAAAAAAAACCTGAAACAACCTAAAAATTAAATGAGATAGAACATCATAACATCACAAAATATCAGAGCATAACATGTATAATAGAATCTTTACAACTCATATTCCTTTCCTAATGTCTAAACTCATGTTTCTGTGGTTTGAATGGAATGCTTAGTTACATTGGCTCATGTGTGTCACAAATTCCAATCATGTTCAACTTCCAAAAAATATACAGGTGCTTATTAAACACAATGGTAATGCTGATCTTCTGTATAGGTTTTCTGAAACTTTATATACCTAGGGATAGATCCCAGACTCTTAATACTTTGCTCTTCCACCTGTTATGAAAGACTCTTAGAAAACCAATGCCTTCTTTAGCTTTCTTATCCTCTGGTGAGAATTCCCTAGACTTCCTTTGGGAGTCAATGTCAAAGATCTCTTTAGTATCTGTAGTTACCCTCAGTTCCATGCTCAGTAGCCATGATACACATATCAACATAGAATTTCCATGTATCATGAAATTCGGTTAACTTGTTACCCAAGTAGTGCACCACCGTTTATTTAGCACTATGAAGGAAAATGAGCAGCAGTCACATGGCGTGGAGACTGAGCTGCTAGCAGCTGAGCACTGGGCAACTTGGTTCTCGAGGATTTGGTGGAAACCAGCTCTATTTATAAAAGAGGCACCAGTGCAGGATGAATCCTGAACCAGATCCTGTTCACCTCTTTCTTATTTCCATCTTCTCATTATCAGGACTGAGAAATCTCTTCCTGGGCACTGTTTTGTTTCACATCAACCCACAAAGTGTCTGTATTCCAGAAGGTTCTGCTTCCATTTTTCCATTTGTTTTGGACCTTTGAAATGACCTGCATTGGCTTGATTCTCTCCTGTATACTGCTACTAAGCTGTTTTCCACAGTCCACAGGTTTTTAATAAGTCAGATTTCCTCTTAAAGGAAAAGCGACCCAACCCAAAGATCTATAGCATCACTTTTTACAGACCAAACCTAAGACAACACATAGCAGTTATTTAATTACTCTCACAGCTTATTCTTGCTTGTTACAAGAAATATTTCAATTATATTTTATTAATAGATGTTACACTTAGAAATATTTTCTAATAATGGCACTCCAAATGGATAGAATAGGAGTTTTTGTTACACAAGAGTATAAGCTATCCTGAAAACAAAATCACTCGTACTGTAATAACTGATCCCATGAAAAAAATAGAGTTGGGCCAGACCACTCAAATCCTATTCAAGTTTATATCCAGAATATTATGGAAAGCAACTATTGGTTCATCTGTTGATAATGTGAAGAGTCTAGCCAGGCATCTCAGTAGGACTGGATGCTGCTTCAGGGGCTTTAAAAAATATTGTCAAAGTGGCGGTGGCTTGTGAGCTGAGAGGCTACATCTGCCATCTGGATATATTGCTGTGAGCACAGGAGGAAGTGTCAGCTGCCAGAGGTGACAGCAAGGTGTGCTTCTGTGTGAATGGAGCCTTTGTGAAGCTGAAAGTTATCCTGCCTGAACAGCAGTCACATTAAAGACCTTTTCTTAAAAGTTAGGATTCTATGCCCACTACTCGAGATTCAAATTGCATCTGAACCAGCCCAATGCTCGAAATAAACTAAAAAAGTTTTTCCTATTTAACAATCATGTAAGAGCTGATTCATGTATGAGAAACATGTTTTACCAGAACAAACTGCTACTCCAAATGTAACATTTCAATTTATGTTTACTTATGGACTCATTAATAAGTATTCATTAATAACACATTAATTCATGGGCTCTAATGACATTGGTCATGGGCTTCTAAGTTTTATGAGGCAGATCCTGCGTGTGCCATGTTCACGTACAGGCATGATACCGAGTATACTGAATTCAGACACATGCTTTAAAATATTTTGTTGGATAATTGCTTTGATAGAACATGTTTTATAGTTCCAACAAAATCTTGGGTCTAATGTTTGCATGCTCATTAATGTTTTCATTTACAGTGATCCAGTGAATTAGGGCAGGTTTATTATTAGATTTTACAAATGTATATATCAAACCTCAGATAATTTAATGACTACAACTAGCTTTAAGCATTAAAGTGGGGAGTAAAAACTACCACATGGTATACTTTTCTCTGTACCACATTGCATTTTACGAAGTAAATTCTGGGCCACTTGAAGCTTGGATGTCGTTAAGTGAAAGCGGATGGGGTAGTAACAGGGAAATAAATTGCACTCTGCCTGACACATTAAAAGTGAATGAAGTGGCTGAAGTACATAAAACTGAAAAAAAAAATGTGGAAAAATCATTAGAGTTCAATGGCTTTTTCATGTAACTTGAATTGTTCTTTAAATACTTGCTACCCAGAATGTTTTAATCAATTGTCTTCTCAATCACCGATTATTTCAAATGTCTGATAAAGATTCTGGAAAACAATTCATTTATAAAAGCATTTATGTGCAATGAAAATATCAACCACACACTCAGACATTTATATACGCATATATACACACACAAACAACATATATAATGCGAAACCATCATAACACATAATTAGTGTCTAAAAATAATACCATCCTATCAAAAATACAGGATGAATTTAATTATTGTGAATTTAATTAAATGTTTTGGTAATGACTGCACAGCTAGCCTGTCTGCAGATATCAGGATTTGGGAGGCAATTACTTTAAATCTGAACTCATCTTATTCACTATCATTAGTGATATCACAGGTTTTTACTGCATTTATATAATTTAGCTCTTAGCACAATTTGTAAGAGTGAATGGAGCTTAAATACCCATCTTTTTATTAAATAATGTAATTTTAGATAAAGAATTTAGAGTAGAATAGCTATCTTTCCAATACGTAGCTGGCTTAGTCCATTTGTGCTACTATTGAAAAAAAAATGAAAAAAAAGAAACTACCATTACTTGGGATGAATTATACATACAAGAAATTCGCTTCTCATGGTTTTGGAGGCTGGGAAGTCTGAGATTAAGGCACTAGCAGATTTGTTGTCTGGTGAGGGCCTGCTTCCTCGTTCATAAATAGTGCCTTCTCCTTGTGTCCTCACATGGTTGAAGGGTAAGGGGGCTCTCTGGATTTTTTTTAACAAGAACGCTAATCTCATTCATGAGGTTAGAGCCTCCCCAAGACCTCACTTCCAAGTACCATGCCATTAAAGGAATAAATTTTGACATGCACATTTTAAGGGGATGCAAATATTCATTCTATAGCAATAGGGATATTTATAATTCTAGTTCATTTTTATTAGCATGGTTTAAATATAGCCATAAAACATTTGTTTGTGTATCTAAATGGAAGCATTCATCTACAGTTCATGTCAGCTTGCTCATATCTGACAATGCAGTTATAATTGATATGTCACCTTGAATATTCAGTATTTAAAGATGAGATGCTTGGGTAAATAAATAGTCAGACATGAAACATTTTTGTGTAACAAAATAAAAGAAAATTTCTTTATTAGACTCAAATATTTGTAGGAAGTATAACTATAGTTGCTTCTATGACTGATGTTTTTCTCATTATGAAGACACTTATTTGTCCTGAAAAAGAATAACTATTGTGAAACTACAAATTTCTAGTAACCACCCCTAACCCAAATAGATATGAAGTGAATTTTTGTAGACTGGGTGAACATAATCATATTTATTTTATTGTTAATTTTATAGATGTAATTTTCAGGAAAAAATTGTGCTTTGGTTAGAATCTCATTTTATCTGTGTAATTACTGTTCCATTCAAAACTATTTGTGTTTATGTATTTAAGTTGCATTCATATAGGTTTACATTTATGGTATTTTTTATTGATTCTATTAGTTAATATTTAGTGCTTAGAAGAACAGCTAACAAATTTGTTATGTATAGACAAAATGTAAAATGGGTTAGGCTCTCCAAATGATCAAAACTGTAACCTTCTTGTAACCCAAAACTATTTTCAGAAGGACTTTAAAAGATATGAAATATTAATTTGGTAAAAAGCGTTTCCTTTAATATCAAAAACAGAATTTCAAATTAATGAAACAAAAAACATTTCTATAAGAATAAGAATTTTGTCTTCAAAAATTCTAACTCATTAATTCTCTAATTATTATAAATTTACAAATTTCTTCTGATAGCCATTTTGAAATATATGGAAATTATTTTCTCAATTTAGATTCCCTTTTAAGGAATTGTTTAATTTTTAAGAGAAGTTTGAACTCTATGATAAATATGACAGACCTAAGCCTGGAAATAAGGCACATTTTGAATAAATTATCTTTACAGGATAATTGAGAGTATAGAAAAATCTTGTTACTCTGGTTCAAAATTCACAGACTACGGCATAATTTAGTTTAAAACTTTTTGAATTTGTTTTCTTGTTTAGTAAATAGAGAGGAAAAGAAGAAAATTTAGAGAATTTTGAAAAAAAAATAACTTTATCAAAATAACAATAGTTTCAGTGTTTTATTATTAGGTGAAAAAACTGCCTTCTCAGGATTATTCTCACGCCAACATGTCCAGGGTAAATTAAACATTGGGTTGGAAAATAATCATACACACATTTCAGAACCTCTATAAATTTTATTCATTTTTCTAAAATCAGGTGGTATTATAAAAGGATTCTAAATTTAGCTTGTTTACTTACATGTTGTTATAATGTTAATATATTGACATTTTAAATCTCATAGCATCATTTAATGCCTGAAAGACAACATTATAGAAAATGATTGAAAACTCCAGAATTATTAAGTGATATGAAGAAGTGCTTTAGTAAATCAGTTTGTTGTTCTGGTTGTTCATGTTGCTCAAATAGACTAGATATCATTATAATCTATAAAACTTTAATGATGATTGATTCTTATCTTTAAAAAATGTAACACAATTCTGCTTAAATATAGCCAAAACACAATATTTATAGTTGGAAGAATGTAAGCATCATATTACGTCGTTGACACAGCTAACAGCCGTACTTAATAACTCTAAAATAATCAAGAGAATGGCATTAACAATCCTTGTTTGTTGTACCAGTGATTTGGCTGTGTCTAGTTGCTTCTAATATATGTCTGCACTCAAAAATTAAAATCAATATCTACAACTTTACACACATCTATGATAATGAATATCTCATGATAATTTAATTATGTCTATTCATTTATTTATAAAGTCAAATTTGAATGAATTAGGTCCACTGTTCTTTTCTTATTAAAATTTCTTAAGAAATGTTAAAAAGAGTTCTTTCAAATCTTTATAATTTCACTAAATTAAAACAACAACAGTAGATTTTGTGAGAGTACTAAATATCAATAGTACATGATACTTGAATATTAGTACTTAATTAAATACTTGATATTTAGCATTATTGATATTTAGTACTTGATCAAACTAGACAAAAACTTTGAGCTATATTTTATAGTATTTGAAATGAAATAGTGATACTAAATCTATAAATTTACAGACACCAGCATCTGTCTAAATCCACACATACTTCTGGCCATTGCATACCCAAGAGAAGTGGCTGCATAAGAAAATGTGAAGAGCTGGACAACGGTAAGTTTTGATCTGGTACTTCCTTAGTGAGTATGTGATGAATGATTGGTCCTACCAACCCTGAAGCTTTAAACACTACTATAGCGTGGCACGAAATCTGTACTAGTGTTTGTCTCAGAGACGAAGCCAAAGCTTTATCCTAGCCAAATCACATCTGACCTGCCAGATGATATCAATAACTACAGTGCTGTTTGGATAGTGTGATTTCAACAGCTTCCGTCTTGACAATTCAGGCTGCAATAACAAAATACCATTGACTGAGTGGCTTAAGCAACACATTTTATTTCTTACATTCTAGGGACAAGGACATCCAAAACCAAAGTGCCCGTAGATTCAGTTCTTGGTGAGAAATGTCTTCCTGACTTACAGACAGCAGCCTTCTCCTTGTATCCTCACTTGGGAGAGAGTGAGGGAGAGAGAGTGCAGCTGGGGAAGAGAGAGAAAGAGAGAATGAGCTCTGCTCTTTCTTTCCCTTCTTGTAATGACACTGATGTCATTACAGGATCCCACCCAGATTACCTCATTTAAACCAAATTATTTTCCAAAAGCTTCACCTCCAAATAGCATCACATTGAAGGTTGGGGCATTACCTTTTAAAAAATTTTAATATTTAATTTAAATATAAGGGATATACATACGTGCAGGTTTGTTACAAGAGTATATTTTGTGATGCTGATATTAGAGCTTCTATTGATCACGTTACCCATATAGAGAACATAGTACCCAATACGAAGTTTTTTTACTTCCCTCCCTCTCTTTGTATTGTCTAGTGTCTATTGTTCCTGTCTTTACATCTGTGTGCACCCAATATTTAGTTCCCACTTATCAGTGAGAATATGCAATATTTGTCTTTCTTTTTCTACATGCATATATTAAGGACAGTGACTTCTAGCTGCATGTGTGTTGCTGCAAAGGACATGATTTTGTTCTTTTTTAATGGCTGCATAGTATTCTATGGTGTATATATACCACATTTTCTTTATCCAAACCAACCACCATTAGTGGTCACGTAGGTTGATTTCATATCTTTGCTATTGCCAATAGTACTGGAATGAACCTACAAGTGCATGTGTCTTTTCATTTGAATGACTTATTTTCATTTTGGTATGTACTGATTATGTTGGGTATATATTGCTGGTTGGATGGCAGTTCTATTTTTAGTTCTTTAAGAAATCTCCAAACTGGTTTCCATAATGGCTGAATTAATTAACATTTCCACCAACAGTCTATAAATGTTCCTTTTTCTCTGAAGTCTGGACAGCATCTATTATTACTTAACTTTTTATTAATAGCTATTCTGAGTGGTATGGGATTGTATCTCATTATGGTTTTAATAGCATTTCTCTGATGATTAAAGATATTGACAATTTTTTCATATGTTTATTGGTCACTTGTATGTCTTCTTTTGAGAAATGTATGTTCATGTGCTTTGACCACTCTTTAATGTGATTATTTCTTTTTTGCTTGTTGATTTAAGTTCCGTATAGATTCTTGATATTAGTTATTTGTGAAATGCGTAGTTTGAAAAATTTTTCTCCCATTCTGTAGGTTGTCTGTCCACTCTTTTGATAGTTGATCTTGCTGTCAGAGCTCTTTAGTTTAACTGGGTCTTGCTTGTCAATTTTAGCTTTTGTCGCAATTGCTTTTAAGGACTTAATCATAAATTCACTGCTATAGTTGATGTCCAGAAGGGTATTTTAGGTTTTCTTCCAGGACTTTTTGTAGTTTGAGATCTTACATTTAAGTCTTTAATACATCCTGAGTTGATTTTTGTATATGGTAATGGGTAGGGTCCAGTTTCATTCTTCCCCACAAGCAAGGGGAAGAAATACAAGAAATACAAGTAAGAAAAGAGGAAGTAAAATTATCTCTCTTTGCAGATGATATGAATCTATACCTAGAAAACCCTAAAGACTGCCAAAAGGCTCCTAGATCTGATAAACAACTTCAGCAAAATTTCAGGATACAAAATCAGTGTACAAATATCAGTAGCATTTCTATACACCAACATCATTCAAGCTGAGAGCCAAATCAAGAATGCAATCCGATTTATAGTAGCCACAAAAAAAATAAAATACCTAGGAATAACCAAGCAGGTGAAAGATGTCTGCAAAAAGAACTACGAACACTATTGAAAGAAATTATAGATGACATAAACAAATGGAAAAAAATTATTCCATGCTCATGGAATGGAACAATTACTATCATTAAAATGTCCATACTGCCCAAAGCAATCTACAAATTCAATGTTATTTTTATCAAATTACCAATATAATTTTTCATAGATTTAGAAAAAAAAAATGTTTTACAATTCATATGGATCCTCCCCAAAAAAAAAAGAGCCCCAAAAGTCAAAGCAATCCTAAGTAAAAGGAACAAACCCTGAGGCATCACATTACTGGACTTCAAGTTACACTCTAATGCAACAGTGCACAAAACTACATGGTACTGGTATGAAAACATATATATAAGTCCATGGAACAAATTGAAAAACCAGATATAAAGCTGCATATCAATGATCAATTGATTATTGACAAAGTCCAAAAAAATAAGAAATGGGGAAAGGACTCCCTAGACTACATAAATTTTTGAGGAACACAAACATTCAGGATTAAGAAACTAATCAGAATTAAGAAACTAACTCAAAACTGCACAACTTCATGGAAACTAAACAACTGGCTCCTGAATGTCGACTAGATAAACAATGAAATAAAGGTAGAAATCAAGAAGTTATTCAAAACCAATGAGAACAAAGATGCAATGTACCAGGATCTTTGGGACACATTTGAAGCAGTATCTAGAGGGAAATTCATAGCAATAAATGCCCACATGAGGAGCAAGGAAATATCTAAAATCGACACCTTATCATCAAAATTGAAAGAGTTAGAGGAGCAAGATCAAAAAACTTCAAAAGCTAGCAGAAGACAAGAAATAACTAAGATCTGAGCAGAACTGAAGGAGACAGAGACAGAAAAACCCCTCAAAAAATCAAAAAATACAGGAGATGATTTTTTGAAAAGGTCAACAAAATAGACAGACCACTAGTCAGATCAATAGAAAAGAGAGAAGAATCAAATAAATGCAATAAAAAATGAGAGGACAACACCACCAATTCCACTGAAATATGACCTACGGTCAGAGATTACTACAAACAACTCTACGCACACAAACCAGTAAATCTGGAAGAAATCAATAAATTCTTGGACACTTGCACTCTCCCAAGACTAAACCAGGAAGCAATTGAAACCCTGAATAAACCAATAACAAGGGCTGAAGTTGAGGCAGCAATTAATAGCCTACCAACCAAAAAAAGTCCAGGTCCAGATGGGTTTACAGCCGAATTCTATCAGACATACAAAGAGGAGCTGGTACCATTCCTTCTGAAACTATTCTAAACAATACAAAAAGAGGGAATCCTACTTAACACATATTATGAGACCAACATCATCCTGACACCAAAACCGGGCAGAGACTCAACTAAAAAAGAAAACTTCAGGCCAATATCCATGATGAACATCAAAGCAAAAATCTTCAATAAAATACTGGCACACCAAATGCAACAGCTAATCAAAAAGCTTATTCATCACGACCAGGTTGGCTTCATCCTGGGGATGCAAGGCTGGTTCAACATATGCAAGTCTATAAATGTAATCCAACACATAAACAGAACCGAAGACAAAAACCACATGATTATCTCAATGGATGCAGAGAAGGCCTTTGACAAAACTCAACAGCCCTTTATGCTACATACCCTCAATAAACCAGGTATCAATGGAACATATCACAAAATAATAAAACCTATTTATGGCAAACCTATAGCTAATATCATACTGCATGGGCAAAAACTGGAAGCATTCCCTTTGAAATCTGGCACAAGACAAGGATGCCCTCTCTCACCACTCCTCTTCAATATAGTATTGGAAGTTCTAGCCCGAGCAATCAGGCAGGAAAAAGAAATAAAGGGTATTCAATTAGGAAAGGAGGAAGTCAAATTGTCTCTATTTGCAGACAACATGATTGTATATTTTGAAGACCCCATCGTCTCAGCCCAGAATCTCCTGAAACTGATAAGCAACTTCAGCAAAGTCTCAGGATACAAAATCAATGTGCAGAAATCACAAACATTCCTATACACCAACAACAGACAAACAGAGAGCCAAATCAAAAATGAATTCCCATTCATAATTGCTACAAATAGAATAAAATATCTAGGAATACAACTAACAAAGGATGTAAAGGACCAATTCAAGGAGAACTACGAACCACTGCTCAAGGAAAAGAGAGGACACAAACAGATGGAAAAACATTCCATGCTCATGTTTGAGAAGAATCAATACTTCCCAAAGTAATTTATAGATTCAACACTGTCCCCATCAAGCTACCAATGACCTTCTTCACAGAACTGGAAAAAATCACTTCAAACTTCATATGGAACCAAAAGAGAACTCACATAGCCAAAACAATCCTAAGCAAAAAGAACAAAGCTGGAGGCATCATGCTGCCTGATTTCAAAATATACTACAAGGCCACAGTAATCAAAACAGCATGGTACTGGTACCAAAACAGAGACATAGACCAATGGAAGGGAACAGAGTCCTCAGAAACAGCACCAGACATCTACAATCATCTGATCTTTGACAATCCTGACAAAAACAAGCAATGGGTAAAGGATTCCCTGTTTAATGAAAACTGACTACCAATGTGCAGAAAGCAGAAACTGGACCCTTTCCTGACACCTTACAGTAAAATTAACACCAGATGGATTAAAGATCTAAACATAAGACCTAACGCCATAAAAACCCTAGAAGAAAATCTAGGCAAAACCATTCAGGACATAAGCATAGGCAAGGACTTCATGACTAAAACACCAAAAGCAATGGCAACAAAAGCCAAAATAAACAAATGGGATCTAGTTAAACTCCAGAGCTTTTGTACAGCAAGAGAAATAATCATTAGATTAAACCAGCAACCAACAGTATGGGAAAAAATTTTTGCAATCTACCCATTTGACAAAGGGCTAATATCCAGAATCTACAAAGAACTAAAACAGATTTATAAGAAACAAACAAATAAACAAACCCATTCAAAAGTGCGCAAAGGATATGAACAGACACTTTTCAAAAGAAGACATATATGAGGCCAACAAACATATGAAAAAATCCTCAACATCACTATAGTTAGAGAAATGCAAATCAAAACCACATTGAGATACCGTCTCACTCCAATTAGAATGGTGATCATTAAAACATCAGAAGACAACAGATGCTGGAGAGGATGTGGAGAAATAGGAACACTTTTACACTGTTGGTGGGAGTGTAAATTATTGCAACCATTGTGGAAGACAGTGTGGCAATTCCTCAAGGACCCAGAAATAGAAATTCCATTTGATCCAGCAATCCCATTACTGGGTATATATCCAAAGGATTATAAATCATTCTATTATAAAGACACATGCATACGTAGGTTAACTGGGACCCTGTTCACAACAGCAAAGACTTGGAACCAATCCAAATGTCCATTAATGATAGACTGGATAAAGAAAATGTGGCACATATATACCATGAAATACTACACAACCATAAAAAACAATGAGTTCATGTCCTTTGTAGGGACATGGATGAACCTGGAAACCATCATTCTCAGCAAACTGACATAGGAAGAGAAAACCAAAAACCACATGTTATCACTCATAAGTGGATGTTGAACAATGAGAACACATGGACACAAGGAGGGGAACATCACACACTGCAGTCAGTTGGGGCAGGACAGCGGGGAGTGGGGAGGGTGGGGAGGGATAATGTGGGGAGAAATACCAGATATAGGTGATGGAGGGATGAAGGCAGGAAACCACTTTACTATGTATTTACCTATGCAACAGTCCTGCATGATCTGCTCGTGTACCCCAGAACCTAAAGTACAATTAAAAAAAGGATGAATGACTATCAAAATAATGATAGCCAAGTTATTTTGATTTAGCCTTGTGAAACACATTTTAAAAATTATTTTAGTTCAGTATAGTCATTTTAGAAATAAACTATATACTACACTATTTGTTTTTTGTGGATCTTTAATATGTTACACTTGTGTCCTACAGTAAATATTAATGTACTTATAGCATAAGGGTTTCAGCTATTTTGTGATACTAGAACTGCTTTCTATTCAAGCTGTATTGTCAAAGATAATAAAGACATATTCAGGATTCCTACATATTATTGATTAAGAATTCTTCTAAGTACTAGAATTGTTCAATGCTGAGAGAATTGCTGATGCTTCTTCACAGAAGGCTACAGGTAAGGACTGGAAACTACTGTGTAAAAAATGCATTAAAAATAGTCATTACTTGATAAATCTTGTCAATTAGTTGACTTAATTTATTTTTAATTTATTAAAATACTCCACCCAAAAAATAAAGAAAATACACTCTTTTTATAGGCATGTAGACTGAGATAGATCATATGATGGATAAATCACAGTAATTTTAAAAGAAAACAAAGAGAAGAGTCTACAAGACTCAAGACAGGGGAAGTTAACTATTACAGTAAATCAGAATGGTGATTTACTTCTCAACAGCATAGATTCTATCCTGGAATCCTATAGTCACTATAGATATCAGTCAATCATGAGAATAAACTAAAGACATTTTTACATAAACAACATCTAAAAGACTACCTTGTTACGCTCTTTCTAAGAATGACACTGAGGAAGTGATACACAAAAGGAAGAGAGTAATTGAGGAAAAAAATAAAACAAGAGATAGAAAATAAATAAAAATTAAAACAAAAGAAATATATAAGATGATATAGTAGTGCCATTCTGGGATAATAGCTATGTTGCTGACTTGACAGAGCCAGGAGGTCAGATTGGAACATAAAGATGGAGAGCTTCTCAAAGAATATCACTGAAAATACACAAAATTGATCATTATGAAGTATTTTTAATGTATGACTGTATATTCATCAATGCATTGGGAACCATTTAATGGTAAGTACATAGAAATATGGACGAACCAAGAAAAGAGTCAACTGTTAACACCAGGTAGAAAAAAAAATAATTATATGAAGAGAGATAAAAATTCAGATTACTGTATGTCACAAATTTAGAATATATTTACGTAGTCAAAATGATATAAAATTATAACACAACCATTATGGAAAAGTGGAAGAATATTGTGTTAGTCTGTTTTCACACTGCTGATAAACACATACCTGAGACTGGGCAATTTATAAAGGAAAGAGGTTTAATAGATAACTCACAGTTCCACATGGCTGAGGAAGCCCCACAATTATAGTGGAGGGCAAAAAGGCGCAAGTCATATCTTTTGTGGATGATGGCAGGCAAAGAGAGAGGGAGTTTGTGCAGGGAAACTCCACCTTATTAAGCCGTCAAATTTCATATAACTTACATACTATCATGAGAACAGTATGGGAAAGACCTGCCCCCATGATTCAATTACCTTCCACTGCATCCCTCCCACAACAGGTGGAAATTCAAGATGAGATTTGGGTTGGGACACAGCCAAACCATATCATTCTGTCCCTGCTTTTTCCTAAATCTCATGTCCTCATATTTCAAAACCAATCATGCCTTTTCAACAGCCCCCCAAAGTCTTTACTCATTTCAGCATTAACTCAAAAGTCCACAGTCCATGACAAAGCAAGTCCCTTTCACCTATGATCCTGCAAAATCAAAAGCAAGTTAGTTACTTCCTAGATACAATGGAGGTATAGGCATTGGGTACATAGAGCCATTCCAAATGGGAGACATTGGCTAAAACAGAGGGGCTACAGGCCTCATGCAAGTCCAAAATCTAGCAGGGCAGTCAAAACTCAAAGTTCCAAAATGATGGCTTTTGACTCCATGTCTCACATCCAGGTCATGTTGATGCAAGTGGTGGGTTCCCATAGTCTTGGGCAGCTCCACTCCTGTGGCTTTGCCAAGCATAGCCCCCTTCCTGGCTGCTTTCACAGGCTAAGATTGAGTGTCTGAGGCTTTTCCAGGTACACGGTGCAAACCGTCAGTGGATCTACCCCTTACTGGGGTCTGGAAGATGGTGGCCCTCTTCTCACAGCTCCCCTAGGCAGTGCCCTTGTCGGGACTCTGTGTGGGGGCTCCAAGCCCACATTTCCCTTTTGCCCTGCCCTAGCAAAGGTTCTTTATGAGGGCACCACCCCTGAAGTGCACCTCTGCCTGGGCATCCAGGTGTTTCCATACACCCTTTGAAATCTAGGCAGAGTTTCCAAAACTCAATTCTTGACTTCTGTGTACTTTCAGACTCACCACCACATGGAAGCTGCCAAGGCTTGGGACTTGCACCTTCTGAATTCACGGCCCAAGCTCTATGTTGTCCCCTTTCAGCCACAGCTGGAACAGCTGAGACACAGGGTACTAAGTCCCTAGGCTGCATGGGGACCCTGGGCCCAACCCACTAAATAATGTTTTCCTCCTAGGCGTATGGGCCTGTCATAGGAGGGGTTGCTGTGAGGACTTCTGACATGCCCTGGATACATTTTCCCCATTGTCTTCGGGATTAACATTCGGGACCTTGTTACTTATGCAAATTTCTGCAATGGGCTTGAATTTCTTCTCAGAAAATGAAATTTTCTTTTCTATCGCATTGTCAGGCTTTACTATTTCCAAATTTTTATACTTTGCCTCTCTTGGAAAACTGAATGCATTAAGAGCACCCAAGGCACATCCTAAATGCTTTGCTGCTTAGAAATTTCTTCCACCAGATACCCTAAACATCTCCCTCCAGTTCAAAGTTTTACAAATCTCCAGGGTGGGGTGAAATGCCACTAGTCTGTTTGATAAAAATATAACAAGAGTCACCTTTGCTCCAGTTCCCAACAGGTTCCTCATTTCCATCTGAGACCACCTTAGCTTGGACCTTATAGTTCATATTACTAAAAGCCATTCAATAAGTCACTAGGAAGTTCCAAAATCTCTCACATTTTCCTGTCTTCTTTTGAGCCCTCCAAACTGTTCCAACCTCTTCCTGTTACCAAGTTCCAAAGTCACTTCCACATTTTTGGGTATTTTTTCATCAGTTCCCAACTCTACTGGTACCGATATATTGTATTAGTCTGTTTTCACACCACTGATAAAGACATAACTGAGGCTGGGTAATATAAAAGGAAAGAGGTTTAATGGAGAACTCACAATTTTACATGGCTGGGGAAGCCTCACAATTATGGTGGAAGGCAAGGAGGAGTAAATCACATCATATGTGGATGGCAGCAGGCAAAGAGAAAGAGTTTGTGCAGGGAAACTTTGTCCTATAAAGCCATCAAATTTTGTGAGACTTATTCACTATCATGAGAACAGCCATGGAAAGACCTGTCCTCATGATTCTATTACCCCCTACTGGGTCCCTCCCATAGCATGTGGGCTTCAAGGTGAGATTGGGGTGGGGAAACAGCCAAACCATATCAGATATTCTGTGCACACATTTGTATGTATGTGCATGTGGGTATGTGTATATGTGTTTGTTCTTGTATTTTAGGTAAGCTAAATCATCATGTTCCATAGTAGAAATTCAGTAAATGGTGTCTTAATAACATTCAGCTTAATAGGCATAGTATTTATAATGGGAAATACCAGGAGAAATTAACAACTGAAACTAATTACTTCCAAGAAGTAGTAATTGAGGATAGAAAGAGGTAATGCAAGGTTTATTTTAAGGCTGAAGATTATTTGACATTTTTATCTTGTACCTGTAGTACCATGATCAAAATAAAATTTAAAAACTAAAGTTTATTAAAGATATATAATGCCAAATGACCTTTAAAATATGGATAAATGCTCTGAATTCAGATGGCTGATGAGATCAATGACAATATCCTAAGAATATTTTGTTTAGAAATTTGTTTTGAAATAATCTAAAAAGATGTAGTTTTGTCTTAGAATATTTTACATTTTTTAAATCTCTATACTTTCTAACCGATTTTTAATGCCCTATTTCTTTAGCCTTCTAAGGGAAATATATATTTTTTGTTGAATCAACCTTGAATTTTCCCTTTAAATATATAATTTAGTGATAAGTAAATAAGAACAATATTGAAAACAGCAAAGTAAGCCAACATTTTATTCATGAAATATATTAGAACAGGAGAGAAGCAGGAGGAAACAGAACAACCTTTCTGAATGAATTTTTTAAAATATAAAGGGAAGGTTTGGAATAATTTTGGGGAGTGAAAGAATACATCCCTCCAACACACATACAGATGGTGTGAAGAGAGGAAAAGGGGATAGAGGGTGAAGAAAGCTCTACCCATTAGATGATTATGGAATTCTATTCTGCTGTCATTCTTTAAAGGATTTCCTGAAAGACTTAGGTCTCTCTTTTTAATTATGTAAATAGTTAGACTAATGAATCTTTGATTATAACTTTTTACCTAGATTAGCCCTCACTATGTCTAAGCATTTCATTTAGTATTTATTTTGTGGGTTCTATACTCCAAATTTGGACCTATAGTCAAAAGTTCAAGTGCAACTGAAATTAAATTTAGTAGATAAATCCCCAGTCAAGAGCACATTGTTACTGTAATCATCTAGCTATAAGCCATGGTACCAAGAATTTTAGGTTGTTCAAATATAATATATGAGTGTTTTTTAACTAATTCAGCAAAAATAGAGGAAAATAGAAGATCAAAAATTATGTATTTTCGAACAATTCTGTTTTGATCAAAAACTACTCAATAGGTAATTAAGATATGTCTTATGTGAGTTTATTAAATGAAAGATACTGAAGAAAACACATAAAATTATAATCTAGACATTAGTCTTTAACTTAAATGTGCAAAAAATACAAATTTCTTAATGCATTAGAACCCTTTTAGGATAGATGGAGAAAATAAAAACTTAAACTAGTTTAAAGTCATTTTCTTACTCCATTGAAAGGCATCAGATCCTTTAGGGACTTAGCTGATGCTATGGGACTTGCCATCAAACACACTTTGAAATTATTTTTATAGATCAGCCCAACAAGAATCTGTAAGTTCTGCTACAGGCTTAATATATTAAAACCTCATATATTGTTTGAATCACAATTCACAAACTAGTCCACAAAACTACCCTTCTCTATCTCAGAACTATACTATCTTAGAAAATGTGGTTCCAACTCTGCAACAACAGAGAAAAAGCAGTAGGATCATGCAAAATATATGTATTTTTAAATAGACCTGTAAATGTTTTAAATCACATTTGCTCTAATCCATTGGTCTGACAAAGTCATACAGCCTCAACTTAGCTAAAAGGTAGATGTATCTTTGAAGAGGGGAGTAAGATGGAAAACACACCCTGGATAAGTAGATGAAGAGGGAAAATAAGATTGTCATAAAATGGATGACTAATGACCAGTGATGATAAGCTTTTATTCATGTTTGTTGGCCACATAAATGTCTTCTTTTGAGAATTGTCTGTTCATATCCTTCACCCACTTTTTGTTAGGGTTGTCTGTCTTTTTCTTGTAAATTTAAGTTTCTTGTAGATTCTGGATATTAGACCTTTGTCAGATGGATAGAATGGAAAAATTTCTTTCATTATGTAAGTTGTCTGCTCACTCTGATGATAGTTTCTTTTGCTGTGCAGAAGCTCTTTAGTTTAAATAGATCCTATTGGTTAATATTGGCTTTTGTTACAATTGCTTTTGGTGTTTTAGTCATGAAGTCTTTGCCCATGCCTACGTTCTGAATGATATTGCCTAGGTTTTCTTCTAGGGATTTTATGGTTTTAGGTTTCATGTTTAAGTCTTTAATCCATCTTGAATTAATTTTTTCTATAAGTTGTAATGAAGGGGTCCAATTCCTGTTTTCTGCATATGGCTAGCCACTTTTCCCAGCACCATTTATTAAATAGATAATTCTTTTCCCATTGCTTGTTTTTGTCAGGTTTGTCAAAGATCAGATGGTTGTAGATGTGTGATGTTATTGCTGAGGCCTCTGTTCTATACCATTGGTTTATATATCTGTTTTGATACTAGTACCATGCTGTTTTGGTTACCGTAGACATGTAGTATAGTTTGAAGTCAGGTAGCATGATGCCTCCAGCTTTGTTCTTTTTGCTTAGGATTGTCTTGGCTATGCAGGCTCTTTTTTTTCCATGTGAGATTTAAAATAGTTTTTTGATACCATTTCACATCAGTTCAAATGGCAATCATTACAAAGTCAGGAAACAATATGCTGGTGAGTATGTGGAGGAATAGGAATGCTTTTACACTGTTAGTAGGAGTATAAATTAGTTCAACCATTCTGGAAGACTGGTGATTCCTCAAGCATCTCGAACCAGAAATAACATTTGACCTAGCAATACCATTACTGGTTATATACCCAAAGGATTATAAATCATTCTACTATAAAGACACATGCACACATATGTTTATTGCAGCACTATTTGCAATAGCAAAGACATGGAACCAAACCAAATTCTCATCAATTACAGAATGGATAAAGAAAATGTGGCACATATACACCATGGAATACTAAGCAGACATAAAAGAGAATGAGTTCATGTCTTTTGCAGGAACATGGATGATGTTGGAAACCATCATTCTCAGCAAACTAACACAGGAACAGAAAACAAAATACTGCAGCTTCTTACTCATAAGTGGAAGTTGAGCAATGAGAACACATGGACACAGGGAGGGAAGTATCACACACTGTGGCCTATCGAGGGTTGGGGGCAAGGGGAGGGAGAGCATTAGGACAATTAGCTAATGCACAAGGGGCTTAAAACCTAGATGACAGGTTGATAGGTGCAGCAAACCCCCATGGCACATGTATACCTATGTAACAAACCTGCACATTCTGCACATGTATCCCAGAACTTAAAGTAAAATAAAAAAGCAAGGTGGATGACTAATGATAGAGAAGAGGAGCACCAATGGCTAAGCGTTGGTGTATTTCATTAAGGGTTGGTATAGCAAAAGTGGAGCCTAAGAGAGAGAGATTGAGAAATTGTGGACGAGGGAAGTAGGAGAAAACAAAGTGTTTTGTTCAGGAAGTCAAGCAAATGCAGTTTTCAGAAGGAGGGAATGATCGATTGTGTCAAATGTTGTTTATATGTCAAATAAGAACTGATATTGGCCATTATTGCAATAATGCATGGTGGTTATGTGTCAATAACAATATTAGTAAAGTAGTGGGAGAAAACTATGAAAAGAATGTAAAAGTGAAAGAATAAGCCTACGGCAAGTGCAATGGCTCATGCTTGAAATCCCAGCACTTTCGGAGGTGGGTGGATCTCTTGAGGTCAGGAGTTTGAGGCCAGCCTGGCCAGCATGGTGAAACCTAATCTCTATTACAAATACAAAAATTAGCTGGAATTGGTGGCAGGCACCTGTAATCCCAGCTACTTGAGAGGCTGAGGCAGGAAGATTGCTTTGACCCAGGAGGCTGAGATTGCAGTGAGCCGAGACCACGCCACTGCACTCCAGCCTGGGTGACAGAGTGAGATTGTGTCTCAAAAACAAAACAAAAACAAAAACAAACAAACAAAAAGAATACACAGAGAAGCTCTGGATATGGTGCACATAGTTCTTTAAGAGAGTTTTACTAACAAGCAATGCAAAAATATGAGACAATGGCTAGAAAGAGAGGAAGAGCTGAGAGTTGTTTTTTTATGAAAGAGTTGACAAATTTTATACAAGCAAATGAGAATGATAAATAGAGAACATAAATGTCAGGGTGTAGTAGACAGCATAGTAAATTACTGGGTGATTATTGAGTTAGCAAGAAAAAGCATCTTGTTCATGAATAGAAATTTGACCTTAGGAAGATGGGCCCTTCATTGATAATAACAAGAGTGAAGGCAAAGCAGAGCATATGAGTACAGCTGCTAGTGGGCATGTGGTGGGAGTTTATGGAAGTTCTCTTCTGATTATCTCTTTTCTAAAAATAAGTAGCAAATATTCCATCATATAAATATAAGACTAAGAGAGTGGGTAGGTATTAAAGGAGTGAAAAAAGCATAGCAGGCTTATCTAGGAGAGTGAGAGAATGAATAAACTAGGACACAGGTTCTAATTCTTGGTCATCATTAAGATTCAGGCTCATGATTTTAAATGAGAATAGTCAAAATGGATTTGTGTTTTTCTCTAGCCCTGTGCAGCTGCACAGATGCTAGTGTATAAAAACAGCAGAGGTTAAAATGCTGGGGTTATGGAATTGCCTTTTACAGCAGTTTAATAAAGCCGATGAGGAACAAGCAAGGGAGATAGGGCTATACGAGTGGACTTCCAAAAGGTCATGGGGAAATAGAATTAAAAGAGTCAAAAGTACACATTTTATTTCTCAACATAAGCTCCGTCGAGCTCAAGATAGTTTTGTAGGCAACAATACCAGCGTTTAATCCATCCCTAAAGGACTGAGGATTCTGGAAATTTAATCATGTCATTGTGGTCTTTTTTACATGATTAACTGAAGAAAAATGCATGCCTTTTAAAGGGAATTTTTAAAGATTAGGAAACAAAAAGAAGTCAGATAGAGACAAATCAGGACTCTAAAGTGGATGTCTAATGATTTCCTATTGAAAATCTCACAAAATTGCCTTTGTTTGATGAGAGGAATGAACAGGAGCATTGTCATGTTGGAGAACAACTCTTTGATGAAATTTTCCTGGCTGTTTTTCTGCTAAAGCCCCAGCAAACTTTCTCAAAACACTCTCATAATAAGCAAACTTTATGTTTCTTTGGCCCTCAAGAAAGTGTTGCCAATGACCTTTGCTCTGGAGTGGTCCATTTTGCTTTGACTGGGACACTCTTGGTAGCTATTGGTTTGATTGTGTGTTGTCCTCAATATTATCCTGGTAAAGCCATGTTCCATCTCCTGTTACAATTCTTCAAGGAAATTCCTCAGGATCTTGATCCCACTCGTTTAAAATTTCCATGAAAGCCCTGCTGTTGTTTGTAGCTCATCTGGGAACAGTGGCTTTGGCATCCATCACATAGAAACTTCGCTCAACTTTAATCTTTCAGTCAGAATTGTGTAAACTGAATGAGTTGCGATGTCTACAGTGATGCCTAGTGTTTCTGCTGTTGATCCTTAGTCCTCTTCAATTAAGGCATGAACAAGATGAATTTATTTTTCTCGAAGATAGATGTGGATGGTCTGCCACTGTGTACTTCATCTTCAGTATGGTCTCATCCCTTCTTAAAATGAGTTATCAATTTGTAAAGTGCCAATTTCTTAGGGGCATTGTCCTCATAAAGTTTCTGTAAAGCATCTATTATTTCACCATTCTAGCCACTCAGCTTAACCATACATTTTTGTTTGTTCTTGCTTCAGTGTTAGCAAAATTCATGTTACTCTGATGGGGCTCTTTTCTCGCTGATGTCTTATCCTTCTTAGTGCCCCAAACTAGATCTCATTCAGACAGGTTAAAATAAGTAAGTACCAGTTTATTTCGGTATAAATGTTTCTGAAATCCATGCATAGTTTTTTTTCATAATACACATTTTTCATAAACTTTTTGAAGGCCCTTCATATTCAAGGGACTGAATTTAATTTTTGTGCATGAAATTTATTCTGCATAAAGTAGAAAATAGATATGTATGGAATTAAAAGGAGTAACAAATTGGCTCTTTAAATTATAGATCTGGGTGAAAAGAAAATTATTAAATTTGAAGTATATGAGAAAATAAGTGAGAAAGTGAGCCAGGGATGGTCAGAGTTTAGTATGCTTAAAATTGACATTAGAGAGGGCTTATACTTACGAGTAATGATAAGTTCTAGAGCAGGGTTTCTCAATCCTAGAACTATGTACACTGTGGAATGCATAATTCTTTGTGTGTGTCTATGGGTGTGTATGGGTTGGGCTATCTTGTGCAATGAATGATATTTCCCAGCATCTGGTTTTTCTCACTAGATGTTTGTAGCAATCCTCCTCCTTCCCCAGTTGTGACAACAAAAATGTCTCTAGATGTGGGCACATATTTCCTGGAGAGGCAACATTTCTTTATATTAAGAATCATTGGTCTAGAATATGACTATGGGAGTGAGTGCAGAGGTAAAGGGCAAAGTTACAAAGGATATAGGGTTAAGAGAGTGGAACAATCACCCACAGGTATTTGAAATCACTAAGATTTAAGACAGCAATAGTTTGGGAGAAAGTTAGAATGAAAAGGAGCCAAAATCATATATAAACGATGGGAAAGTAATTTGGATTTTGATAGAGACGGCATTAAAAATGGATAGTGGGTGATATAGTGTAAACAGTGTGATGACATGAAAATTTTCAAATGGGAGTTTTAGGGACAAGGAAGAGAAAATAGTCAGGAAATGGAAGTGAGAAACAAGGAGGATAACTATCCAAAGGCCACACTAGTGGAAGGAAAAATAGCTACAGCCTGAGATTGCAAAAGGAGTGGGGATCCCATTTTGAGTTGGAACAATAAGGTAAATGCTCAAAGTTGATAGTATAGGAAATTTTGTTGCTGATGGTCCATGAATATGTTACCAGAAGGTACAGTGGATGGGTTTCATGAGTTATGATGAGACAAAGGAAGGGGTAGAATATGAGCTGTGTTTGTTTAAGGAGGTTAGGCCTTTTTTTGGTGAGCCACATAAGCAGAAAATGGGGAAGAAGGAACTCCTGGCAACCTCAAGGCTGTCAATGTCAGGAATATAGGAGGATGCGTCCAATACAGAAGGTCTGGGAAGTGCTGTGGACCCTGAAAATGGACTCTTTGAGGTCTGAAGAATAAAGGTGGGGAGCCTTATCTGTAGTGCTGGGAGAACTCTATCTTGCCTTATTTCTGGGAAAAGTAAGATCCTGTGGAAGCATGGTCATACATCAAGTGAACAGGAATCACTCCTCCTTCTTGAGTCTTTTCAATGGACAGTAGAAAACATAGAGAAACTAGATCTTACTGTGAGTACTATTTATCCTGATTCCTATAACAGAAGCAAGAGGGTCTAGGGAGACTAAATCTTATCCTAAAGTAGATCACTCATCAGGAGAAGTTGTCTTGAGCTGGACCCATCAATGTAGGAAGCAAGAGGAAATCAATCCAGTGTGGTAGAAAAGAAGCAGAGGATTTGATTGGACTGTGACTAATAAGGGAATGGAATCTATACATGTGTTGGAGAGAGTTACAAATATTCAGTTACCAGATAGTATATAATGGATAAAATAATACAAATTAAGTTTCGTCTTCATCTAACTCCCAACCTGCAAGTGAGAAAAGGTTGCTGTTAATAAGTCAATTAGGAAAACAACTAAAGAAATATGACAGTTTAAATTAATCTACTGAATATAAAGCCTGTTCAGGGATGAAAGAGAGAGAGAAATGGTACTGATAAGGTTCAATGAGCATGTCTAGCCTAAGATAGTTGCTGAGTACACGAGGGGTGTGTGTGTGTGCACATTTTGCATGTGTGTGTGTGTCTATGTGTGAGTGTATTTATATGCAGATATGTGTATAAATACAGATACATTTACATAGAAAGAGAAATAGATCATAAATTAGACATATGTTCAAAGAAAATATATATGCATATATTATATACAGAATGGAAAATGGAAATTTCAAGAAATATTGAAGTGCTTTATACATGGGTGAAAATTTTTCATTTTTGGGGTGAACTTTACTGAATAATAAATAAGTTAATTACTTTAAATTATTCACAGGATTGGATTAGCATTTCTAGTGTTTATTGTTGACTCCATGACAGACTGGTACCATGAGGTCACAATTGTTTGCATGCTTGGAAGTTGCTCAGAACTCAAACACACTATGGGATTAGAAGAACATCAGAAAAATGACAGCTTTACTATGATTTAACAGTTTATTTTGTTTATTTGTTTTTGTCCCAAACTTCTTGTTACACTAATTTAGTGATGTATCTAAGGAGTCATTCTCAAGTTAATTCATATCACATCCAGCATAAACCAAAGTTAGCTTGTTTGGCTAACTTTTTAAATAACCAATGTCTTTATTATCAGTTGACTCTTTTTAAGATAACTATTGGGTACATCTTGATTAAGAAACATGTTGTCGGATTTAGGTAAATGAGACTGAGTTTACGTCGTGTTTGAAGAGGCTCCTTAATATTTAATGACACTACACACACTGGGATTGTCCAAGATTTTACTCTTAAATTTACATTTTTACAGAATATGCAAGAGTGTATTACTATCAATAATTAAATACTCTGGGCCAGGCATGGTGGCTCACATCTGTAATCCCAGCACTTTGGGAGGCCAAGGCGGTTAGATCACCTGAGGTCAGGAGTTTGAGACCTGCCTAGACAACATGGTGAAACCTTGTCTCTACTAAAAATACAAAAATTAGCCAGGCACAGTGGCACATGCCTGTAACCCCAGCTACTTGGGAGGCTGAGGGAGGAGAATCACTTGAGCCTGGGAGACGGAGGTTACAGTAAGCCAAGATTGCACCATTGCATTCCAGCCTAGGTGACAGAGTAAGACTTCAAAAAGTGAGACTTAAAAAAAAAATGTGAGACTTAGAAAAGTGACAGAGTGAGAATTAAAAACAATAAAAATAAATAAATATTCTTTCAAGGCAAACAAAAATGCTAAATTTCAATAGCCATTACCTTTCTTTCCTGTCTACAGCTCATCATTTAAAAGATCCTGGGAATATGTACAACCCCCTTGGGTCCATAGACAAATTTTCCTTGGAACATTATGTGTAGTAAAATAATATTATTCACAATTGCTTCTTCTAATACCAGGGTAAATCCCAGTTTTTTAAATGTATTTTTCTCTCTAGTTACCTGATTTTTGAATTACTCAATTAATTTATGATGGGTTATTGAATTCCAGGGGATGGAATTTTTTTTAAATAAAAAAACCCTTCCTTTTATTTTTGGCTACCTAATTATGAGAAACCTAGAGTGCTTGGAAATATTTTGCTGAATTGCTGGTCCCAAACTATCATAAAACTAATAAATCCGAACCTTTAAAGTTTTGAGATTTAGAAAGAGCCCACCTGTATTAGAAGGTAAATTAAACAACAGCAACAGCAACCAAAAAAACCCTCTTGATAGAAAAGATTTTTAATGGAATCATCTTGCTATTTCTTGAAAAACAGAAAGATCTTTAAGAAAGAAAGTTCTCTTCTAGGACTTCTGTATTATCACCCTGGAGAGTTCCATACTTTTCACTACTCAGTGTTAAAGTAGTATAGCTACTTGTAGAAATGGAGGAGAAAATTAAATTTAAATTCCTGGAGGAAGTAATCATTAAAAGCTTAATTCAAATTTTGTCAATTAATTGCTTTATCCATGGCCTTATAAAATGAAACATAATATGAAAATAGACAAATCTAAGAAAAGCCTTGGTAATAGAGTACTTGGAGCCTGCAGAGTTCAATGCTCACAGTGGTACTTGAAGCAAGGTTAGTTTAACCAAAATGGGAAAATTGTGGGTGAAAAGAGGAACATACACTGAATTTAAAAAAAGAAGAGGATAATTACAAAGGAATGGAGCAAGAGCAAAGTCAACATACTTAACAAATTTAGATTTTCACCAATAAAGAACCCAGAGTGCTCTTGTGTTCTCAGGAGAACATGTGGGCACAGGGAGGGGAACATCACACACTGGAGTAGGTTGGGTGGTGGGGGCCTACGGGAGGGAAAACAGGGGGCGGGGAGGCTGGGGAGCAAAAACACTGGGAGAAATGCCTGATGTAGGTGATGGGGGGGACGGAGACTGCAAACCACTGCAGCATGTGTGTACCTATGCAACAACCCTGCAGGATGTGCACATGTACCACAGAGCTT
>CAUYLG010048773.1:0-100415 GCA_963573385.1 Cacajao melanocephalus
ACCTAGTAGGGAAAAATGGTTTTGTTTGCCAGGCCCAGGGCCTCACTCCTCTATGCAGCCTGGGGACATAGTGCCCTGTGTCCCAGCCATGGCCAAAAGGGGCCAACGTACAGTTCAGGCTGTTGCTTCAGAGGGAGCAAGTCCCAAACCTTGATAGCTTGATAATTAAACATAGCTTGATAAGAATAAAATAGAGAATACACTTGGATAACTAAGTTAGATGACAATTAATTCAAATTTAGTTTACCGCAAAGCCTTTAATGCTTTTAGGTAGAAGAGGATTTATGCTAGATTTCTTTGTAGAGCTCCAAATGTTGCCATTTTTGCAGCCACATTTGGAAAATAAGCACTACAATATACATGTAAATTTAGAAAAATATTTGGTTAATTCTGACAGTGATAAAGAAAAAAAATTCTGAATTATTGCCTAGCTTGTCATTGTTATAAAATGAAATGAAAACATTAAGAAAAAAGCATCCCAACCAGAAACAATTTAAAAGAACACTATAAAAACAGACAAAAAATAATTTTCCCAAACCTACTTACTTTTATCTGCTTCTCTAATAACTCTTAACTCTTGTGATATCAGTCAATTTAAATTAAAAAGGGATCAGATAAATTTATGTTAAAAATGTCCATTTTAATTTAACAGTTTTGCCCTCAAGGGCTAATATCACATGTTTTTAGTAAACAGAACCTGTCACAACATAATATGCTTCAGTGAATGTTTCCCAAGAAGAAAGAAAAAAGTAATGAAGAAACTTACTTCTTTTGCTTTGGTAACATTACCATAGCTCATGCTTTGAAGGTTCTGTTGTATGTTCATCCAGTGCGGGATTGTCAGATTAAACAACAACAAAGGATGCAAAATTAAATTTGAATTTAAGATAAACAACGAGATAACAACATAAGTAGATGCCATGCAATGTTGCGGACATAGTTTCGCTAACAAGAAAATACTTGTTGATCTGATATTCAACACTGCTTTGTTTTTTAATTTTTATCTGGCAACTATAGTCTAGTCAAATTAATTCTTAGTCTTTTAAGATACTTTCTAATTTTCACTGGAAAATTAGAAAGTTAAAGTGGAAAATTAGAAAGTTCAGTGGAAAATTAGAAAGTTAAGATACTTTCTAATTTTCAGTGGAAACTGCTTCTTTTAATTTTTAATAATTTTCCAAGATAAAGGGCTAAGGCATGTCCTTAACAAGCAGGCCAAAAAATAAAAAATACCAGAGTATGTTTTGATGGCAATAAATATGCTTAAGTCATTAGAACTATGTTTTTGCTCTTGTTCTTTAATTCTCTTACTGTTTTCACATATCAATTATAAGACAAATGTTATTCCATTCTGACTTATGATATTGATTTAAATTCTATGTTACTTTTAGAGAGAAAAAGATTTTTAATAGGAAAACAATTTATTTTATATTCACCTTTTTGTATTAGGCCATCCTTGCACTGCTCTAAGGAAACACCTGAGACTGGATAATATATAAGAAAAGAGGTCTAATTGGCTCACACTTCTGCAGGCTGTGCAGAAGCCGTACTGGCATCTGCTTCTGGGGAGGCATCAGGAAGCTTGAAATCATGGCAGAACAAGCGGGAGCAGGCACATCAAATGGTAAAAGCAGGAGCAAAAGTAAGAAGCGGACAAATGCCACACACTTTAAACAACCAGATCTCGTGAGAACTCCCTATCCTAAGAACAGCACCAAGGGGATGATGCTAAACCATTCATGAGAAATGTACCCCCATGATCCAATCATCTCCCATAAGGCCCCGCCTCAAATATTGGGGGTTACAATTTAACATGAGATTTGAATGGGGACACAATTCAAACTATATGACTTTCGTTACCTTATGATGTTATGCTTTGTTGTTGGGGTAGAAATAGAAGTATATAAATGAAATGAGCAATACAATGTACATTAAACTTTAAGACATATGGATATCACATAGCAGTGCTTTTTGTTTCTTTATTTTTACTTTCCCTTTCATAATTTAATCAGGAGCCTAAGAACTCAATATATAATATCTTTGCTACTAGGGAAAAAGTGAATAATGAATAATTTTTGTCGCATTTCTGATACAGGAGGAACAAAACTTTCTTCAGTATTTTTATTGGCATTATAGTATTTAATTTTTCTTTATTAAAGTTCAGAAAAACCCCATTGTGGAGTAGGATTGTGACACTGGAAGTGAGACATATAATTTGTCAGCTTTTCTGTTTCTTCCCCCAATAAATGATACATTCACTTATTCTACAAACATTTATTGAGTGCCTACTATGTGCTAAGTGTTTTTTTTTTTAATATATTGCTAAAGAGCTGATTCTGTAGAAGACATTGTTTTATTCCTGGAACAAATTGAAAATTAGGCTTGAAGCTTGCAGTAAGTTGCAAGGCCAAAGAGTTAGTCTTAAGTCCCTCTTCTCCCAATAGGAAGAATAAAACCAAGGTCTGCTTCTGAAGAAGTTCATGATTTTCTCCACCACACAGGAAGATGGTAACATGCCACATACGTGAGAATTCCAGCTATCCCAATGTCTCCAGGTGCTGGGCATTAGCTTTCCTTCATAACTAGTAAAATGCTGACACTCCGAGGTCAGACTGCCATTGCGCCACACAGTCTGCACGTTTTTGTATTGACAAGGCTATATTTACTCCTGTTGCCTTCTTGGAGGAAGATGCATATAGGAGAGGATTCCCTCTAAAACTAGACTCACTCATACGCAGCAGAAGCCCAGACCTGAAACACATTTCCATGGAATGCTGTGGAGTGTATTAATCAGGGTTCTCTAGGAAAATAGATACAATAGGAGAGATAGATCAATAGATAGATCGATTAGTTGATCAGTCGATCAAAGGATAGATAAAAATCTTTTATCTTCAAATGTGGCTAACCTGCCTTTAAACACACCCATGAAGTTACTAATTTCAGTTATTCTACTTTAATTTTTTAATTCCACTGGGCTTTGATCCTTCTTTCTTTTCTTCCTCCCTTTTCAGTTTTCTACCAAAACACATCTTGTAGGTCTGCTATGGTTTGGATGTGATTCCCTCCCACCAAAACTCAAGTTAAATCCCCAGTGCAGCAGTGTTGGGAGAGGTGTGGCCTAGTGGAAAGTTTTGAGTAATGGGGACAGATCCCTCATGAATAGATTAATGCCTTCTATGTGAGTGAGTGAGTACTGGCTCTAAAGATAATGGATTAGTTCTTGTGACAGCGAGTTGTTATATACTGAAGGTTCTCCTTCTGTCTGGTTCCTTTTCACACATAATGATTCACCCTTTCATATGCTGCCATTTTATTAAGCAGCACGGAAGTCTTCACCATAAGCCAGTGCTATGCCCTTGAACTTCCCATTCAGCAGAAATGTGAGCTAAATAAGCCTCTTTTATTTATAAATTATCTAGTTTCAGGTATTCTCTTATAGCAACACAGAACAGACTTAGACAGAGTCTATGTATTTTCTTTTGTTTCTTTGGTTTTACATCATTTTTTGTTTTGTTTTATTTATATGGCAGCATTAGGCCATTCTTGCATTGCTATAAAGAAATATCTAAGACTGGGTAATTTATTTTAAAAGAGACTTAATTGACTCACAGTTCTGCAGGATATACAGGAAGCATGGTGCTGACATCTGCTTCTGGGGAAGCTTTCAATCATGACAGAAGACAAAAGGGAAGTGAGCATGTCACATGGCAAAAGCAGAAACAAGAGATAAAGCACCAGAGTAGGGGGTGGGTAGGTGCCACACACCTTTAAACAACCATATTGCCTGTGAACTGGGAGTGAGAGCTCACTTATCACCAAGGGGATGGCCCAAGCCATTCATGAGAAATCCACTTCCATGATCCAGTAGCTCTCATCAGGTGCCAACTCCAACATTGGGGATTGCATATCAACAGGAGACTTGGGTGGAATATCCAAATTATATGAATGCCTGATTATTTTTTGTTACGTGAAGGGTATTGTACATGAAATACTGTAGCCTTAATTTGAAATTTAGAATGTTTTCTTCCTCATATTATTTACAATTATGAGTAAGGCTTTGGGTGACTGTTTATATTCAGTCCCTGAATTGCTGTAAAAAAAATATAGTATGAAAGTTAATTTCTTACCCACTGAAGATTAATATATAATATTCTGGAGTTTTTTCCTACCTCACATGTATCATCTATGAAATCCCAATTTATTGGCTTCTTTTCATATTTTATCTCTTTAAATAATGATATTGCAGTTAATGGTTCTTAGTATTTCTAGAACTTTCTTTTTAAAATCAAAGAAAGAATGCCAGTCCTGTTCAGAGCAAGTATAACACATGTATATCTGAACATTTAGAGTAAAGTTTCATAGTTTAATTCTAATATCTCTGACTCTTTGAAAATATGAACAACGTCTACATATTATGTTCCCATTCACCCTGGCCCAGTATGTTATCACATATCTGGAGGAACTTTGTACCATTTAATTGTCTTCCCTACTTCTATTCCTAATCTATTCCACTTTACATTTACTTCATTCTAAAATACCTTTTAAAATGTCTTTTTTCGCTGACAATCATTCATTGATTTCACTTGACTATAAGTTCATGCATGTACTTCTTAGAAAATCAGTTAAAGTTCCCAACATATAATCCTGTGTTCCTTTATAGCAGTACTTTGCAAAAACTCTCACTCAGGAAGAAAGATCAACTTAACTTCTGGCAGCTGCCCATTGCAATTTTGAATTACTTGCTGTTAGTGTCAATGTTTATTTTTCTCTGGCATCCATATATTGAAGCTTAATCATGTATGTGCTGTTAGCAGGAGGGGAGGCCTTTGGCAGAGCCCTCAAGAATAGGGTTAGTGCTCTATTTTAGGATAATTGCTTGAACCCGGGAGGCGGAGGTTGCAGTGAGCTGAGATTGCTCCACTGCACTCCAGCCTGGCACCTGGCGACAGAGCGAGACTCTGTCTCAAAAAAATAAAAAAAGCTTTCACATTCTGTCTTACTCCAACTTCTTGATAAATTGCTCTCACCAAATAAAACATCTATTATTTATACATAATTAAGTATATTATATGATAAACAGTCTGTTTTCTAACAACATATCTCAGAGCCCTTTGTCATGATGCTTAACAAGACCTGATTCTATATTAAGAGTTATTGAACTGGCTAGGCATGGTGGCTGATGCCCATAATCCCAGCACTTTGGGAGGCTGATGTGGGCTGATCACATGAGGCCAGGAGTACAAGACTAGCCTGACTAAGATGGTAAAACCTTGTCTCTACTAAAATAAAATAACTAAATAAAATTTTTTAAAAATTAGCTGGACATGGTGGCTCATGCCTGTAGTCCCAGCTACTTGGGTGGCTGAGGCACAAGAATCACTTGAACCCTGGAGGTGGAGGTTGCAGTGAGCAGAGATCATGCCACTGCACTCCAGCCTTGGTGACAGACCAAAGACCCTGTCTCAAACAAACACACAAACAAAAAGTCATTGAACTTCCAAAATCAAATTTTAGTTTCTCATCACACAGTAAAGTACATAATATTGTCTGGAATTTTTCAGTTTAAAATATGAAGTTAACTCATGAAAGGGAAAAATAAGTCTTTATAAAAAGACTATTTTTCTTTTAGTGGCTATGATAAATAAACATTATAAATAGAAATTCTGATCTTACGTTTCTTAATAGAAAATGGGAATGAAGTAAATTTATCACTAAAAAATAAGTATTTTTAAAACCATATATCTTCTAAAGATTAAAAGACTAGGTTAAATTTATATTAAGGTAGATTTTCTAAAAATAATTTGACATCAATAATTAATATAACTGAATGAAAGAAGTCTTATGCTATAAGTTAAAATTTATAGCCTTGTATCATCATCGTATTACTAGTTTAAAATCTATTTGCACTGACAGCTAAAAATAAATCCCATTGCAATAACAAAAAAATATAACGTGGAAGTGAAAAGCTAGGTACTTTTAGAAGAGATATACTTACCTGCATTTATGTTTAATACTTATTTTTTTAATTGACTCTTCTATTTAAAAATGAATCAGTTAAGTTATTATATGAATTTATTAGAAACAAATGTATTTTAAGCTCTTCAACATTAAACTCCTGCCTCCAAAAAGTGTTCACTAAGTGGAGTAAAAGAAAATTGTAATAGCTCCTAATTAGTTTTATATGTTTTATCCCCCTTTTACTTTTGAAAACAGTTATTCCGGGAAATTAGTAAGTTTTCAAGCACACTCATCTACAATTTGGCAGAACCAACACCACTGTAGTATATCAAGGTATCTGACTCTAAATTCTATACTTCTCATTTAATTTCCTGTCATGAATAATGTGAGGAGCACTTGAGAAAATCTAGCTCAGTAGTTTATTTTGAAGTTTCTATATAAGACAAAGAGCTTCAGAGTCAAGCAGACGAAGGAAACCTAAATAATACTATCAATGTGTTGGTGCCATTACAGCAAAAAATATTGTCATAAAATAATGTGACCAAATTGCTGATGATGGGCTCAGGTCGCTCCCTGATAGGATGTGTTCTTCCAGGCCCTTGGTCCCTCACTCACCCAAGAATGGGGGAGAGGACCCTGCTGGGCATAGTGAGCTTGTTTAAGTAAATATCAGACCCCAAAGAGTTTTGCAGAAAGTGATTTATTTAGGCAGAGAGAGAAAAAGGAGAAAGAAATAGAGAGTGAGAGAAAGAGAGAGAGAGAGCGCGCGCCCAGGCTGTCATGAGAGGAGATCCAGAAATGGAGTCTGTCCAGATGTGGGAGAAGGGGACTTTTAACCTGGGGGATATTCCCACCCCATTCAAGTTTTCTGTCCTATGAAAGGAGTTTCCTTAAACTTCTACTGGAGAGATTGATCTTTGATCTGACATTTGATATGCTGTTTGGCCCACAGTCCTCCCATAGCTCTTCATGGGCTTTTTTTATTTTTTGAGACAGAGCCTTGCTCTGTCGCCAGGTGCCAGGCTGGAGTGCAGTGGCAGGATCTCGGCTCACTGCAACCTCCGCTTCCTGGGTTCAAGCAATTCTCCTGCTCAGCCTCCCTAGTAGCTGGGACTACAGGCACGTGTTACCATGCCCAGCTAATATTTTTGTATTTTAGTAGAGATGGGGTTTCACCATGTTGGTCAGGATGGTCTCCATCTCCTGACCTTGTGATCCGCCCTCTTCAGCCTCCCAAAGTGCTGGGATTACAGGCGTGAGTCACCACGCCCGGCCTTCACGGGCTTTTCTAAACAAAGGGAGCTCACCTGGACAGTCCACCTTCCCAAGTGGGAAAGTTAAATAAAGACCTCTAAGCTCCTGGATGGAGACATGAAAGAAGGCAGGTCGGGCATGTAGCTGGGAAGTTCTTGCCTTTGAAACCACACCCCTTGTGGACCTGAGGAGAGAATACGTTCCCTCAATAAGTATTTAAAAGAAATTCTGGTCTTCATTACCCATCACCTCCGAGGAAATACTAAGGAAAATAACTACGATGTTTATATAAATGTATTAAGTCTGCAGTAGTTTTTCTCTGATGCATTTTAAAGGGCACCGTAAAGACTCTTTACATTAAAAACGTTCGGCAAACATTTGTTGTTGTTTAAAGCTTCTCAATGTGATAATGTATCTGAGAATACTGATTTCACTAATGATCTATTTGACAGGCACCCTTTATTTCCTTGTTTTTCTTATATATTGTAAATAAGCATTTTGTTTGTTAACTATAATATTCACATGTCTGTGTAAAAAAAGGTTAGCTATTATAACAGGAGCCCGTATTGAATTGTAGAGTTTTTTCTTTTAGGTATCTCTAAAATAATAAATCTAATAATTAATTATTGTTCATTTTCTTACCATTATGGGATGTTCACTTCTTTTTTTTACCAAAATATGAAACAAAAACATTAACAATTCAGATAACATTGTAATGTAAAATTATCGTGCTTGCAAATTGAACTCTAAGATGAAAATACTGTTTTACAGATGATATTTATTTCTTTTATTTATTACAAAGAAGTAGCCCTTATTGAATTGGATACGTGACCAGAAAATGACCAACTATATTGGAGTAGGCAGAGATAAAAGATTCAGCATTCACAGAAAAATGGGTAGACACCAGAAAGTTTGGCACCTTCTCAGCACATCAGAACTTACAATCTCAGTGTCATTTGAAGCAGTTCTTTTAGTATAATGTTAATCTCACTTTTCATCTCATAAGAATTATGTTAACATACCTTTTAGTCAACAAGATCAATAGTAGAAAATTCATCAAACTAGATATGCAATTTTTAAAAAGCACACAAAAAAGGTGCAATCCAAAATGGTGTGCAGAGAAACTTTGAGCTGAGTACAGTCACATAGAAGAATATAATCAATGTGGATGTGTCATAAATTGGAAATTGTTTTGAAGTTGGTTGGTAAGATCATGGATGATGTTTTCCTTTTCTTGGGATTTCAAAATTGCTTTAAACAAACGATTGTTCTGTCTCCCATCTAGACCTTCTCCTAATGAGAAAGTATTGGTCCTTTTTCACCATTGTATGCTGGGTGAACAAGTTTGGAGAGGTGTGTGGGAAACTTAATTTTAGTCTATACATCTTTGTACCAAAGAAAGCCACAAGACCTGATTGAGAAAGTTTTACATCACCCAGAGATCCTAGACTTTGAGCAGCATGCAGTGACTGAATGGGACACTCTGTCTCCCAGAAGGAGGAATAAGTGTGCTAAATATTTGGAAAGAAAAGTAAAATTATATTAGGTAAGGGGAAGAGCAGTCTGTGCCAAGGGAGCAAGAATGCAAAAATTCTTACTTTATGCAAAATATGATAATATCTTATTTTCCAAAATCACTACCAAAAATTCAAACTATGAGCCAACTGACTACACAGTCATCTTATTGAGGAAGGATGGTGTTCCCAAATACCAAGAACTCTGAGACTGAGAATTTTCTAAGTAACTGTCATCATGGAGACTCTAGGTAAAGGAAGATAAATCAAGGCCATCACAGGACTAGGCAACATAATATTTTTTAAAGAGCATGTAGAGACAATAAGGCACTGTAAGCAGCATTTAAAAAAATCAGGCCTTTGTATATTAACCTGTATAAATATATTTTTTTTAAAAAATGCAGAGGAAATCTTTTGCAGTCAGCTGCTTAGGACAAGCATAAAACCAAAAGAAAGAATATAGTATAAAACATCTGAAAATATTCTATTAACTCAAATGAAAAATAGTTTACCAATTCCTCTGAAAAAAATGAGAGGTAAATGAATACCATTCTTATACCATTTTATAATTAGACATATATAGAAATTAACTGTTACATGATGAATATATGGTTTGGTGTTGTATGATTACATCATGAGAGACAAAGATGATATTATGAATTCAAATAAGTATACATCATTATAGTTTTAAACTTCAAAAAGAACTTGAATTAAATAGAAAGGAGAAAAAATCATCTAGATCTATGGATATATGAAGAAAAAGTAGCATATTATAAGTATAAGAAACTTTTATGAAGCAATGATTAGATTTTCTCAACAGCTATCAAGGTTTAATGTTCTGATTCAGCAAAGGTCTTTCTTTTGACTTGTCTCTAAAAAACAAAGAGTTTAGTATAGGGATTCTTTGGTTCTCAAAATCAAATAGACTGGGTATAGACTGTTGTGAGTCTTAATAGAGTTGACATGGGATACCTGGGTCTAATCAGGGCATTCTATTTCCAAAAGGATAGAACAGGGCTGGTCAGTGTTTCAATGACAGCAATTTAGTAGTCTGGAAGGCTAAGCTACAAGAGTGGTTGAAGAAAGTGGAAGCTTTGATAAAGCTTTACATAAAGACCTTTTATTTTGGCTCTCTAGGAGCTAAAAACTGTTGGGTTTTAAAAGGGGTGTGTGGACTCCATGCCTGACAAAGTGAAGACTAGTCATTGAGCCTCCAGCTTTGACATTAACTTCCGACTGGAGAGCAACACAGGTTGGTGGGAATGAGTGCTCAGCTAGGGACTATTGAAGTGAAAATTGGCTGGTAAATAACATTTCCTATATAAGTAAGCCACTAAAAGGCATTGAGGGAAGTTTCAGTTCATACCTACTGAATTAATAATGTTTTCCATATGATGTTACCTCTCCTAGTCCAGTATGGAAACAATCTACCCATTTTCTGTTTTTCCAGAGGCAATATAAATATTGTTGGATCCAGCAAAAAATAACTCTGGGTTTGAGTCAGATTTCCTCTGCTTATGATACCTATTCAGAATTTATTGCAATAGTGTATTCTTACTACAAAAATACCAGTAGTTTACTGCATGTCAAACGCTTAAAATACCTGAAATACAGTGATTTAGTGATCCCTTGTAGCATCATTTATTAAGTGTCCATTGTGAGCTTAGAACTGTTCAAGATAGGCGGCAACACCATTTATTAACCAGACAGCCTTTCCTTATGAAGCTTATATTCTCTGTTCATCAAGGAACTAGTGGCATATTAAGGAAAAGAGGCTGATAAAAAGAAATTCAAAGAAGAAGAGACACAAAAAGAAGTATTATGTATATCCAAAAACTAAGCTATCTGACTATAATACAATTCTCTATTTTCCAAATAAGAAAAGGCAACAAGACTACTTTTGTCTACCTTAGATAAAATGAAGTAGATAAATGCATATTTCTAATACATAATTAATTGATTACATGAATACACATAAAATAGCACTATATCAAATAAGATATTAATATAAACTTATGGCTTTTTTCCCTACTCATATTTTATGAAGCATTTTCCTTAAATCTTTGATGGACACCCTAGACATCACTATCTAGTTATCACAGCAGCCACTTCATGAGTCATCTAATAGTTTTCTAAAGAACACCATCTTCACATCTGTCTGTTTTTTGAAAAACAGCATTTTTTTAAAAGCCTATATGATGCTGTCACTGGAAATTTTATCCCAAGCCATCACATTAGTAGTGCTGTTTTTTCTCACTTGCTTATTTTTCAGTAATTTCTGAGGCATAAGTTTTACCTGTAGAAGACTTCTATCTATGACTTTTCAAAAGAGATCTTTAAATGGGTTATTTTATTAGTATCTACCACTGGTAGTTGAGATGTCCTAAATTTAAAAATAACTGCTAATCTATCATGGAGTAAATTTTTCCTTTTCTTTTAAAAAAAAAAAAAAAAAACAAAGTCCTATTAGGTGACCTATCAAAGCATCCAAAGTGAGAAATAACTATAGTTGTTTTAGAGAAATATTTCTCTCTCAAAATTATTTGCTTATTTTCCAAAATGGTAGTTGAATAAATAGAAAACTAGAAATAAGTTTTGTGGCTCAAAAATTCAAATATAAGATAATTTCTCTTTTCTGTGGCATATTTTTATAAAATAGCATCATGTTATGTGGACCTACAGGGTATACAGTAAATGGACCATCTAGGAATAACTATCTCAGTCTGACATGCTGTACAGAGAAGGAAATTTTTGACTTGGATCTCTAGGAATGAATATGTTAATCCAGCCTGAGGGAAAATCTGCTCAGAGACATGATTGTATAATCAGATTACAAAACAACAGATAGGTCTGTAAGGATGGGATCTCATGTTCCAGTGGAGGGGAGGAACTGCAGAAGAGAAGTAGAATGGAATAGGAAGCAACTCAAAGACAGTTTAGTATGTCATGAAAAGTAGCTTTTCCTTCATTGGCACTCAATAAAAAGTCTCTGAAGAATTTATGTACAGAAAAGTAGTATGATGAGACCTGGCTGATATGTAGAAAGAAGGAAGAAGATATTTCAAATTGGAGGTGGAAAAGCAACTAGAAATAACCCAGATGAAAGATTATAAAGGGCCGAAATCAGAATATGACAGTAGGCCCAGGGAAGGGGGAAAAGACTGTGAATATATTTGAAGTATTCTGTGGTTAGGAATATGAAGCACATATGGTATAAGGGATATTGAGGTAGAAATCTAAGGAATACCTTAGCTTCGACTGACTTCAATTTGGGCTTTTTGTGTGTTTTTCTTTTATTGTAATCTGTAAAATGGTAAAATTAATGTTGACTTCACAAAATTTCGGGAAAATCAAATAAGATTGAGGCAGTCAGTGTGTGTTGAAAAAAATGTAAGAGAATGCCTAGGACATGGTGGTCATCCAATACCTGTTAGCTTCTTAAAAGAATTTCCTTTTCCTTTTTTTTTTTTTTTTTTTGTGACAGAGTCTGTCACCCAGGCTGGAGAGCAGTGGCGAGATCTTGGGATCTTGGCTCACTGAAACCAGTGCCTCCTGGGTTCAAGCGATTCTGCCTCCACCTCCCGAGTAGCTAGGATTACAGGCCTTAGCATGCCCAGCTAGTTTTTGGTTTTTTTTACAGATGATAAAACTGAGAAATAATGTTCAAGGAAGACGAGTAAAGATCATAAAACTGCAATGTGGAGAAGCCATGCTAAGACTGCCTTGCTACCCAGGGTCCCTGCCGGGACTAACCCGAATCCAAAGGCCTTATTCTTAATAATTAATAAATATATTTATTCAGATGCTCAAAAGTTTAGTGGTCATTGCTGCCTTTTTAACATGTATTTAGTGCTTACTTTTGTAATCTCTTCTATCTTACGGAAAAAGAAGTTGAAAAAAGTACTATAATTGTTTTCATGTTAGCTAATATATAATCTTCCCTATATTTTTATTCATCGTACTATTTTAGTTAAGACCATGTAAAATTATATGTCTAAATAATTTTATTATAGTTTAATCTATTAATGTCTCAAGTGGTCTCAATTGAAATTTTGAATGGTTATATGAATTTATCTTTTTTTAAATCAATATACGTTTTAACAGATTCAATTATTGTCTATAATCATTTGCTAACTTTAAAAAACTGTGTTTCAAAACCTCAGAAATGCTGATTGTCACAAATAATATTTGTCCTACACTTTATTCCTGCATCTGTTCTCACTTTCTACACCACAGGAAGCAGATGTCATGAACAAGGAAAATTGATGGCAATCAAAGTTCTACCAATGTTCTATGCTAGACATCAAACTCCTGGCATCTCTGAACATGACCTTGTCATCTATAGAGGTACTTTATTTTTACCTCACTCAAGAGTCATAAAAATTAAAGTGAGGCACCTTAGCTGAACCAAGTTTGCTTTGTCTCCAGTTGGCTGAGTCAAATTTAGCATTAAGTACAGCTAAATAACATAAGAACAATTGACTGTCCTAACCTCTCTAACTTTAAAATAAACTTTCTTATAAGACACTTTAAGATCACCAAGTGCTCTCCTAAAAACAAAGGCATTTTTAAACAAGTGTAACCAGCAAACTGGAGAATATTATATGGCATATAATTTGAATTAATTCTTGTATTAATAATTTGAATGTAATTCTTGTATTCAAAATCATTTATCCAGTGCCTACTGTTTATCAAATTCCAGTAAAAGGGAAGAAAAAGTGCCAGTCATCGCTATTTTTATTTACTATTTTTCTATTTACTGTTTTCTCTACTTGATTATATGTTCCACAAAGTCAGAGAGACTTTGTTTTATTGCTACATTTTCAAAGCCAAGAATCTATTATGTCTGGGGTATGGTATGCATTTAATATTGTTTGATTCTTTGAGTAAAAGAATTTAAAATTGCCCTGTCATTATGGCTTATCTTTCTTTACCACCACGTTCAAATGTCCAAAATAAAATCTTTGTGTCATAAGAACTTAAACATGTATCACAACAAAATGACTACTCCAATTAATGGAGCTGTTCACTAACAGAAAATGGATTAATTGCCAGCCTTCTGGACTTAAAAAAATACCTATTACCTTTGCTTTATAAGTAATTATTATTTCAAGTAGTAATGGAGAATGATAATGTATAGGACTGAAAGTGTTTAAAAAAGTTAAGGAGGAGGTCTTGAAATACCAATCCTAACTCAAAATGAATTTGATTCTGAGAGAATGTAACAAACCATGCATTTGAAATTTAATCAATAATTATTTATGTCTTTAATAAAGACTGATGTTTGCTTTGAAGCATTAAGATAGTAACCCAATGTAATGAATACAAATAACAATAACGTACCTAAATTCGGGGGTAAAAAAAGAAAAAAATGTATAGCTTTTCTAAAGAAAAAGAAAACTATTCCAGTTGTTGAATCATGATTATATTGTGCATCTCATTCGGTAAAGAAAATTATTAGCATTATACTGAAATCAGCATGTTTATCTTCCAGCTCTAGTCAAATGTATATGAAGGTTTTTGTAAACTTACACCACTAAGTAAAATTTCTTTAAGGTGGTTATTGAAACTCATTTTTTAATGAGCTGTTTTTGGGGTAGGATTTTCTCAAATCTAATAGCTAGTTACTCTATACATCTAAACTTCTTGTGTGAATTTAGAAAAAGAAGAGAGAAAACTTATAAATGAATAAAGTTGACCATCCTCCTTCTGATTACAATTCTTGAAATGTCTTCATATTCTGCAAATTAATATATACTGCTAACTGTTAACAGGTATAATTCTCACTATATAATTTCTTATGTTTATAACATAAACCCCAGAAATAGTATTAAACTTGTAATCTTCTGGTCATACCATACTACTATATGATGTGCATGTTCTCTCTCTCTCTCTCTCTCTCCCTCTCTGTGTGTGTGTGTGTGTGTGTGTGTGTGTGTAATCAACATCTTGTTTGGCCTTTAAATACCTAGGTATCAGTTTTGCCTTAGTGCTATACAGTAGATGAGGCTTTCCTGACTCTCTCAACTGACTGGGGGCCCCCCTTTCCCCTGAGCTCACATTACACTTTGTGCATAGCTCCACTAAACAAATTTTTGTAACATATTTGACTATGAATGCCTTTAATTCCCCCCATTCTCTGTCCACAATGATGCCTTTTGATAATCATTCCACCAGGTAACTGATCCTGGTGAACCAATAGACTCAATGAAACACTGACTCATAATCTTACCTTCCTCAAGAGTATGTATTTTGGTCAGTTTGGTGTGAAGAGAGGAAGTGTTTACCTTATAAATTACAAGTCAATGTTATAAGGCAGAAAATAAGCCATCATTACACAGAGGAGCCAACTTATAAAGATTTAAAAGAAAAAACTTAACTTCAGAGAGCAAAATTTACTTGCAATGTGTGTTGCCCACAAAATAGGTAAGTCCTTGAAGATTGTATCTTTAAATATTTGTGACTTTACAATCAAGTATTGTACCCAGGTAAATATTAAATTTGAAGGATATTTCATATCATATCTAAACTAAAATTTAGTGATAAAGTTTTTGAGTTAATAATTTTCATTTACATATGGTAATAAATTCATTTTGGAAAATTTAAAACAATGTGGATCTTCAGCAGACAGTTAAATCACATACACAAAGATCAATTTTAAAAAATTCAAGAAAAAATCATGCAGACTTACAAGAGATGAAATCATAGTATCCCTGCAAGAAAAAAAAAGTGTTGTAGTCTGAGTACCACTGGAAATTCCCTTTTAAGATATTCAGACTGACAGTCTTTGTTACTTTGAATTTTTATATGCTTAGCTTTCTAATACAAAATAAAAAGACAAGTTACCAACTCATTTTCCTCAGAGAAAAAGCATCCATGACTCTTGGCAATGTTAGCCTCTGATATTTGGCTCTATAGTATTTTTTATTTCTTCAGATTTTGTTTCAGTAAAATTCTCAGAAATCATGTTACAAACATAAAAAACAAACACACCAATAATGTAAAATATCCTACATTCAAAGAAAACTTTTATCCTAGTAGAATATAGTGTTAAAATTTTTGAATGAAAAGATATAATAGCTAAGACATGTCAGCAGCATACCGAATATGGAAACCTATTCATTTTGTGGTAACTGACATACCAGCTTACATATATCTACCAGTTGTAGGGGAAGTACCCATGATAATCAATCAGTTGGAATCACAGAAATCCAGCCAGACTCAGTAATTGTAGCACCTATTCCCCTGAAGTCAGAGGTATGAAACACTAAAAATGAATGCATCTTCAGTAGTTAAGGTAAGGAGAAAAATTTTTCTCTCAGACTTAACAGTCAGATGCTTACATTCGTTGTCTTCAAAGAATATAGGACGATCACATGTTGTTTTGTTTCTTTTGTTTCTCAGTGAAACAAAAGACTTGTTTTGATCGCATGTCTTTTGTTTCACTGAAAACAAAAGAGATTCTACACCTCATGGTAGCAGATAAAAGAGAATACAAGTGAATATCATAAGAAAATTGAAAACATGAAGATCTGCATACTAAATTATAATATCTAAAGCCGCTTCAGATTATGGATCACAAATTCATAGACACAAACATTTTGATGTTTCCCTAATAGACAAAAATTTCTCTAAAAGTCATTTGGCCAAAAAGAGAGAAGACATGGACTTATCAATGCAAATTATCTGACTTATAAGAGTAAAAGTCAATGTCCTGTTTACGAGTCAGGGGTGACTTTAGAGGTGCAGTCACATAGGACCCTAATCTCAGAAGGAACCAGCACTTGTATTTATGTAATGCTGGTACCATTTTGATATTTTAAATAATTTTATCTTTGAACTTGTGCTTCCTAAGTGAAATCCAGTGGGCCAATGTCATATGTGCATGCACAGAGGATATACACCACATATTCACATCTGATAATCTTTGTCAACCCATATTGAACCCATTGATAGCTTTTGTGATGCAACAAGAACACCAAATGCCAGATGAACCGCAATGCACAATATTCATCAAGTGAATACAAACTAAGCATGCTACATCTATGACTGGATAAATGGGACACTGATGTCCATCCAAAAGGCATGTTTTCTGTTAGAATAATAATAAAATTTGCTTCAAATATGTCTAAAAAGAAGGCAGCTGCATTAAAAAAAAAACACAAATCAACAGGAGACTATCATATCATTTTGTATTCATGTTGCTTCCCAAGTCAACCACTTTAACAAATTTTTTTCATAAAAGGACAAAAAATAGGGCAATTCATAGTCTTTTTCTTTCAGTCTTCTCAGCTAATCAGTGAGCCAAAGTTACAGTGTATTGGTACAATGTGTGCAGATTAATAAATAAGTACCATTTAGGTAGTGTTTGTGCAGTTTTTCCCGTTTGGGGTAAGAAAGAAATATATGTGAATGCACAAGCTGTGAAATAAAAATTGTGTAATTTCAGTGATTCTGCAACTGAATTAAATACTCTTGCATTTAGAAGTGGTCTTGCACTATATAAAAATGAACAGTTTACATATGCTAATAATTTAAAATTTTAATTGTTCTTTATTTAAGACATTACATAGCAAACAAGATAACCATGACAAGTCAAGAGAGAGAAATTCCAGTGGAGTGGAAAAGTTTTATATTACTTTTTATAGCATTTTAAAAAAACTTTTAGATCCAGGGGGTACATGGGCAGATTTGTTATATAGATATATTGTGTGATGCTGAGGTTTGGGGAATAAATGATCTTGTCATCTAGGTACTAAGCATTGCAACTAATAGTAAGTCCTTCAACCCTTGGCCCTTTCAGCACTCCCCCTTCTAGTAGTCCCCAGTGTCTATTATTGCCATTTTTGTGTACACGAGTACCTAACATTTAACTCCCATTTATAACTGAGAACATGTGATATTAGAGTTTCTGTTCCTGTGTTACTTTGCATAGGATAATGGTTTCCAGTTGCATCCATGTTGCTGCAGAGGACACGGTTTCATTCTTTTAATGGCTTCATATTAATCATATTACATGGCATATATGTACCACATTTTCTTTATTCAATCCATGATTGATGGGCACCTAGGTTGATTCCATATCTTTGCTATTGTGAGTAGTGCTGTGATAAACATGTGAGTGCATGTGTCTCTGTGATCGAAGGATTTGTTTTCTTTTGGATATATATACCCGATAACTGCATTGCTGGGACCAATGGCAGTTCTGTCTTAAGTTGTTTGAGAAATCTACAAACTGCTTTACACAGTGGCTAAACTAATTTACATTCCCACCCACAGTGTATAAGCAATCCCTTTTCTCCAGCCTCACCAGAATGTGTTTCTCGACTTTTAATAATAGCCATTCTGACTAGTGTGAGACGTTATCTAACATGGCTGTAGTTTGCATTTCTCAATATCTAGTGATATTGAGTATTTTTTTTCATATTTTTGTTGGCCTCTTGTTTGTTGTCCATCTTTGTCCTTTTTTACAATTGTTAGCTTATGTCTTCTTTTGAGAAGTGTCTGTCCATGTCGTCTGACCACATTTTAATGGAGTTATTTGTTTTTTCTTGTTGATTTAAGTTCCTTATAGATTCTGGGTATTTGACTTTCATTAGATGCATAGTTTGCAATTTTTTTCTCCCATTCTGTAACTTGTCTGTTTACTCTGTTGCTAGATTCTTTTGCTGTGCAAAAGCTTTCAGATTAATTAGTTCCCCATTTCAATTTTTGTTTTTGTTGCAATTGCTTTTGAGGACTTAGTCATAAATTATTTCCCAACCTGATGTCCAGAATGGTGTTTCCTAGGTTTTCTTCTAGGATTCTTATAGTTTGAGGTCTTACATCTAAATATTTAATCCACCTTGAGTTAATTTTTGTACATAGTAAAATGTAGAAATCCAGTTTCAGTCTTCTGCATAGGTCTAGCCAGCTATTCCAACACAATTTTTGGAATAAATAGTCCTTTCCCAAAAATTGCTTATTTTTGTCAACTTTGTCAAATATTAGATGGCTCTAGGTGTGTGGCTTTATTTCTGGGTTTTCTATTCTATTCCGTTAGTCTATATTTCTGCTTTTATACCAGTACCATGCTGTTTTGTTTACTATAGTTTATAGTATAGCTTTATAATATAGGTAATGTGATGCCTCCAACTTTGTGCATTTTGTTTAGGATTGCTTTGGCTATTATTCAGGCTCCTTCTTGGTTCCATATGAATTTTAGAGTAGTGTTTTTCCAGTTCTGTAGGAAATGACACTGGTAATTTGATAGGAATAGCACTGAATCTGTAGATTGTTATAGGCAATATGGCCATTTTAATGCTATTGGTTCCATCCAATCCATGAGCATAGAATATTTTTCTATTTGTTTGTGTCATCTATATATTCTTTATGCAATATTTTCTAGCTCTTTTTGTAGAGATAATTTACCTCCTTGTTTGAATGCATTCTTGGGTATTTTATTTTTTCTGGCTATTGTAAATGAGATTTTCTTTTAGATTTGGCTCTCAACTTGGATGTTATTTGTGTATAGAAATATTATTGGTTTTTGTACATTGATTTTGTGTCCTGGAACTTTGCTGATGTTGTTTATAAGTTCCAGAAGCCTTTTGGTGGCGTCTTTAGAGTTTTCATGACAAAGAATTATAGCATCTGTGAAGAGAGATAGTTTGATTTCTTTTCTTATTATAATGCTTCTTGTTTCTTTCTCTGTTTTCATTTATTTCAAATAATTTCTTGATTTCTGCCTTGATTCATCCAAAAGTCAATCAGGAGCAGTTTGTTCAATTTCCACATAATTGCATGGTTTTGAAAGATGTTATTGATATCGATTTCTATTTTTATTCCACTATGATCTGAGAGTATGGTTCGTGTAATTTTTGTTTTTTGGAATTATTCAGGCCTGCCTTATGCCCTAGCATGTGGTCAATCTTCGAGTATGTCCCTGTGCAGATGAGTAGAATGTAAATTTTGTGGATGATGGGTAGAGTATTCTGTAGGTTCCAACTGGTCAAGTATCAAATTTAAGTCCTGGACATAGTCATAAATTAGTCATAACAATTTCTTTGTTAGTTTTCTGCCTTGACCATCCATCTAATGCTGTCAGCATTGTGTTGAAGACTCCCACTATTATTATGTGGCTGTCTGAGTCTTTTTGTAGCTCTAAAAGTACTTGTTTTATTAATTTGGGTGCTCCAGTGTTGGGGGTATATATATTTAGGACAGTTAAGCCTTCTAGTAGAGTTGAAACTTTTATCATTATATAATGTCCTTCTTGGTCCTTTTTTATTGTTGGCTTAAAGTCTTTTTCATCTGACATAAGAAAATGACCTCTGCTCTCTTCCCCCCACCCCCATTTTCATAGTAGATCTTTCCCTAATCCTTTACTTTTAATCTATGGTTTTATTCCATGTGAGTTGAGTCTCTTGAAGACAGCAGACAGATGAATCTTGTTTTTTAATCTAACGCCCCACTCTGTGCCTTTTAAGTGGGGCATTTAGACCATTTATATTCAAGTTTAATGCTGATATGTGAGGTTTTGATTCTATCATGACATTGTTAGCTGGTTGATTTGTAGTTCCTATTTCTAGGGTCTGTGGGCTATGTACTTAAGTGTGTTTTTGTGGTAGCAGATATTGTTCTGTTGTTTCCATGTTTAGAACGCTCCTAAGGATCTCTTGTAAGTCTGGTCTAGTGGTAACAAATTCCCTGCCTGTCTTTAATATATTTTCTTTAGCATTGACTTTGGATAGTTTGGTGACTATATGCCTCAGTGATATCCATTTTGCATATTATCTCCCAGGTGTTTGTGGATTTATTGTATCTAAATGTCACCATCTCTTACAATATTACAGCATTTTTCTCAAATTATTCTATCAAATATATTTCCCATGATGGGCCCAGCAAGTTCACCTACAGGTCCTCCAATGTCAGGCACAAGCATCATGCCAAGGGATAATCCAGTAGGTAGCCACTAAGTGCCCAGAAGTGTGCTTAAGTGTGGAGCTGAGAAACCTTCTCAGTTCCAATTTCTCTGCCAGAAAATGGGGAGCAGCCTAAACTCCTAATTCAGGTGTGTGGGTGCTACTGATGCCTGGAGATCTGCCTGGGCGTAGAGCAGAGAGGACTCCACTGTACTGCAGTCTATGTCCATGAAGGGTGGAGTGGCTCATGCTGCTGATCCAGGCTGACAGGTACTCCAAATCTGGATTTCTGCCTTCGTGTGAAGTGAAGAATGCCTTGCTGCACTACAATATCATGTGAGCAGGCCTAGCTACCCAGCAATGACACAAACAGATCACTTCCTTGTCACCATGCTGATCCTGGTTTAAAGTCTCACTGGTCAGGTAAACTGCAGCTTTAGTAGCTCTCCTTCTGCTCCTGGCTTGTGACAGAGGAGAGCACAATTCCAGCACCTACTGTGGAGGCACTTTCCACAGTTCCTCCTGTAGGGGCCCTTCCCTTCCTCCAGAGCAAGCCTTCCAATCTGGCCAGATAATATAATGCCTGCACACCCATGCTGCTGGTTGCCAAAGAATGGCTGAATTTTTAATGTGTCTGGACTAAAAATGGTGTTTTGCTCTCCTTCCTAGGTCTGGGAAAATGTCTGCAGCTTTTCCAGGTGTCATTCCCTCACAGCATCTCCAAGCCTCTCCACAAGTTAGCTCCAGTACATGGAAAAAACAAAGTGCTCTCCTTTGGCCGGGTTTGCTTGGATTCCCAGTGAAAAGGTGAGTCATGGAGGGAGACTCTCTGCCTCTCTCATGTACAGGGGCCGCACTACCTTTTATCCCCTAGATGCCATTATGGAGACTGTTTGCAGGTCTTCTCCTCCCCAACATCTAGAATGTTCTTCATTATTCTGGTGGATTCATGTTTTCCTTCTTGAATTAAAGCTCATGGAATTGATCCTTATGTACTATTTTGCGATTTCAAAGTGGTTGAGGTACACTAAAAGTCTCTAATACACCATCTTGGAGAAAAATATTATAGTATCTTTAAATGCTTTATGGGTAAAGGGCCCATAAATGATTTTTTTTACTGGAAACTGGAAACTATATAAGGACACCTGCTGAGAAGTGTAAATGTATAAAGCAGTAGTGAAATTCTTAGTGTTTCCATTATATTTCTTTAGCTAATGGCCTCTTCCTTTAGTAATTTCCTATGATGGTGAAAATATGCATTGGTTTAAATACTAAGAGAGACACAGTATAAGAATATCTAGTGAAAAAAAATGTTCAGTTCATCCTCCCTAAGAAAAATCACATAATTTCTTTGGCATTTTATATAATTTTAGTTTTCATTTCATGAATACTGATGCCTTCATAAAAATCCTAAAATTATTTGCTAAAGGCAAACGTGTAATTCTGATAAGCAATATAAAGATTAACAGAAAAGGGCAATTAACTAGAGATCTAAGAAAAGTACTGGCAATGGTATCAAAACTCATGAAAATTGGCTTAAATATTTTGGATACATCACTTAAAATAAGTGCTCAAAATTAATCATTTTTGGAAGCAATGTTATTTTTATATGCCCTTCTTCCTATCTTACATAGGGATAGTAAAATTTGCCTGTGTACACAAAAATCACATACTTAGACATCATTTTTGTCTGGAAGATTACTCAGTGTTTTGCAAGGCTCCTTAAAAAGTGGGTGTTTACTCACGAACAAGTTGTATCTGGCATGGAATTCCTTTAGAAATGAATTAAATGAATTAGGGAGAAAATGGCCCCAGGAAAGACTGTAAATATGTTGCAAAAAAAAAAATGTAATAGGTGTGTCTTCATACAAAACACAAAATCAAAATTTAAAAGGCATTGTTTGATATTTCTTTGTGATCCAGGTATATGGAAAATTAAATTATTTTCACTTAAAGAAAACACTGTGGGGGTTGAGGGATCCTATCACAAAAGAAATGTGAATATTGCTTCTATTCATAATGTCCCGAAAGATCTTAGCAAAAGCTTATCCTTGATGGCTGGAATAAGGTGGGATCTTACACGATAATTTAGATTTCTGATAACTTTTATAAAAAACAGAAACAGAAACTTATGCAAAATATCCCATAGACATATATAAACATCTCATATAAATATCCCATATTTATCTATTAGAGAGACCTATCTGCACACTCTTCTTAAAAAAAAATAAATTTTATCCTTATTTTCAAGTTTCTAGGATTTAATTAAAAGCTAAAGTAAAATCTTGCCTGCCTTGTTGGAATATAAAAATGTGACTATCCAAGATACAGAAAGAAATATTGCTGTTACATTTATGCAGGATAAAATTAGTTATATGATTATGCTTTTAACAGATAAATGGTATCTCACTTCCTCCTGCAAAATATTCAGAAATTTTAAGGAAAAAAATACTATATACTGTGTGTTAATATTTTTAAAAACTATTTCTTAATTAGCTATATTTAAGTTTAGAAATGCTTTTGTAAAAGTGTTAAATAAAACTTAAGACAGAAAATACATTTGTTTTTATCAATCTGATACATAAAAGTCTATTCTAGGCAAAGTTAGTGCACTATCAAGGTGCTGTATCTAGTAAAGTTAATTAGGTTTGGCAATTTCAATTTGCTATATTAGATTTAGCAATTTCTATCTCAACAAGAGAAATAATTCTAACATATGTTCATAAATTCTCCCTGATAAAGTTTATCTCTTATAAATAAGAAACAATTACTTCATATAGACAACACACTTATCTTCCAAAACTAGAAAAGAATAATTTAATATTGATACACCGTGAGGCAATTTAATAGCAGACATGTCTATGAAATGTATAAATACAGACACTGTTTTCCCAAATCTTTTCATATCATTACATTAAATATATTACAGATATTTCAACAGCATTTAAAATTATTTCACTCTTTTACTATGATTTTACATTTTTTACCTCTTTTGTGTCTAAACTAATAATCTTCTCTAAAGCAGTCAGTGTGTGGAATATAAATAACAAAGGTTCATACATTAAAGATTATAGCACTGGAATTTTTCTAATTCATAATCTGAGCAGTGGTCCTGCTTCTGGCCAACATGGAGGTAACTGGTATAGGGAAAAAATTGTTAAGTAGAGAGATTAAATAGTTTTCCTACATTGACAGTCATTTCCTCATATTTTTATTTATCTTTAAATAAATAATACTTAACAATGTGATGTTTGACACTGAATGCAAAACAAACAATTTCTTGGGACTATTTTGGAAATTCTATACCATCCTTTGCCTCATTACCCTAGGTAACTGAGAATTATCTCTGGCTTATAGAAGATTCCAATATAGATTAATAAAATCAACATCAAAAATAATTTTATATTAAGAAGTTTTAGTAATAAAAATTGATGACCGTATTAGATTTTCATCGATTTTGGAGCTCAGTTATAAAGATTATTTACAAAATAAAGAATAAAATATCTCATGATCATTCTTTGGTTTATAACCAGTATTTAATTAACATTAAATATAATGTGATAAGTAGATAAAATGTCATCATACACATAGATACACACCATCATTGCATTGCTTTTTGAAAATTATGAATGAGAGAAGTATAAATAACTGAATTAACTAGGTTGAAAATACAACTCAGTACAATTTTGAACATCTATTTAGTCAGAAATGTAAATTCAAACTAAACATAGTAAAATATGGGTCTTTACTGGGAAATAAGCAAATGAGTTAAGAAAATGAGAAAACATTAATGAAAATATAGTTTAAGTGTTGGGACCTGAAGACCTGCTTTTCATACCACCTCCTTCACAGATTATACAGAATTACAGAACCTAATTTGTTTTTCAAATTTTTATATATGGTAAGGCATGAAAATGATATTTTTCATGTGTCTTGTGGAAATTAAAAGAAGAAAATTTATTTAACAAATGCAATATCACTAAAGATAAAAAAATTAAGGAAGCTTTATATATAACATATTTTCTAATATGCCAATATTTTATATATATATGATTTAATTTAATTCAAAGCTAAAGTTATATGTATATGGAGAGAAAAAGAGAGAGGGAGAGAGAGAGAATGTAATTACATATAAAAATCTTATAAGTGGTGGTGAAGCATGCATATATAAGTTTGTCATCACATTGTCCATGTATTGTTTTTTTTTGTTTTAAAGAATTTGTATGTATGTGTGCTTGTCTATGTATTTGTCAGGAAGGGGAGGGTGTTACATATTTTTAGAAAGCTATACAAGCAATATAATCAGGCTACCAAAAGGCCAGAACTTCAGTTTGGCTCTGGACTGGAAATTTAGGTGGAACTCAAGGCTGTTTGGGAATCCTTACCTTCTTTTGAGTGTTTTCATTTATAGCAAACAGACATAAGCTTCTCAACAGTAGTTGGTTCCGAACTAAGTTTGCTATGAGATTCCAAAGATTTTCTTCAATTTAGTTCATTAAAATTATTTTAAAATCAACTATTAAGGCTTACAATAATAATATTGCTATTATTGGTGATAAACTTTAGTAATATCATTTCAACACTGAAATAATTACACCATTGACAACATGGATTTTACCCCATAGAAATTTTTTTTTAAAGATGGAGTCTTGCTGTTTCGCCCAGGCTGGAGTGCAGTGGCATGATCTCAGCTCACTGCAACCTCTGCCTTCTGGGTTTAAACAGTTCTCCTGCCTCAGCCTTCTAAGTAGCTGGGATTATAATAATGTGCCACCATGCCATGCTAATTTTTGTATTTTTAGTAAAGATGGGGTTTCCTCATGTTGGCCAGGCTGGTCTCAAACTCCTGATCTCAGGTGATCCGCTCACCTCGGCCTCCCAAAGTGCTGGGATTACAGGTGTGAGCCACTGTGCCCTGCCTAAAATGTTGTTTTTTTGTTTGTTTGTTTGTTTTGAAATGGAGTCTCACTGCAATGCCCAGGCTGGAGTGCAGTGGCATGATCTTGGCTAATTGCAACCTCCATTTCCCAGGTTCAAGCAATTCTTCTGCCTCAGCCTCCCGAGTAGCTGGGATTACAGGTGTGCACCACCATGCCCAGCTAATTTTTAAATTTTTAGTAGAGATGGACTTTTCAAACTCCTGACCTCAAGTGATCCGCCCAGCCTTCCAATATGCTGGGTTTATAGGTGTGAGCCACTGCACCCAGACTGAAATTTTAACCCATTAAAAACATGGTATATTGGTCCATTCGTGCATTACCATAAGGAACTATCGGAGACTGAGTAATTTATAAACAAAAGAGGTTTAATTGACTCACAGTTCTGCAAGCTGTACAGGACATATGGAGGAGAGGCCACAGAAAACTTACAATCATGGTGGAAGGCAAAGGGGAAGCAAGCACGTCTTACCATGGTGGAGCAAGACAGAGAGCACAAAGGAAAAGGTGCTACACACTTTTATACAACCAGATCTTGTGAGAACTCATTCACTATCACAAGTACAGCAAGACAGAAGTCTACACCCCTGATCCAATCATCTACCACCAGGCCTCTCCTCCAACAGTGGGAATTACTATTTGACATGAGATTTGGGGAGGGACACAGACCCAAATCACATTATTCTGCCCCTGGCCCCTTCCAAATCTTATGTCCGTCTCCCATTTAAAAATATAATTATGCCTTCCCAACAATCCCCCAAGTCTTCATTCATTTCAGCTTTAACACAAGTGTCCAAAGTTTAAAGTCTCCTCTGAGACAAAGCAAGTCCCTTCGCCTCTGAGCCTGTAAAATATAAAGCTAGTTATTTCTAAGATATAGTGGGGGTACAGGCATTGGGAAAATGCTCACTTTCCAAAAGGGAGAAATTGGCCAAATCCAAGGGGCTACAGGCCCCATGCAAGTCCAAAACTGTGAGAAACAATCAACCATCCATACCCAAAGAATGGATTTAGAGGCACAAAGAACAGCAAAAGTGAGACCTTTTAATAATGGTCTTGCAAGATCATGTGTCTGGTGGGCAGTCACAACTGGCAATTTATTTCCTAACATGCAAGTCCCTCCCCCAGTTTCTCATTGGTCGAGTGCTATGGGGTTACAATCTTCCCCGAGGTCATCTAAGTTTCGTTATCCCCCTTATAAGGATATACCCTGGTCCCCTTCTTTGCTTAAGTTTTGATTTCCCAATAGAAAATTTCCTGACCCCTCCTCTACATTCTATTTGCTTATTGTGACCTTTTAGGTGCATGAACCATGCCGTTTGTCACATTTGCAGGCTGGTTGCCAGTACTTAGATTTACCATGTCTTGAAAATGGACCATTTAAAATGCTTTCTCACAAAAACAGCAGGGCAGTCATTCAATCTCAAAGCTCCAAAATAATCTCTTTTGACTCTATGTCTCACATCCATGCACACTGATGCAAGGGGTGGGATCCTAAGGCCTTGGGCAGCTCTACCTCTGTGGCTTTGCAAGGTACAGCCCCACCAACTATTTTCACAGGCTGACATTGAGTGCCTGTGGCTTTTCCAGGTACAAAATGCAAGCTGTCAGTGGAGCTATTATCCTGGGGTCTGGGGGACAGAGGGTGACCCTATTCTCATAGCTCCACTAGCTACTGCCCCAGTGGGGACTCTGTGTGGGGCTCCAACCTCTCATTTCCCATTTGTACTGCCCTAGTAGAGGTTCTCCATGAGGGCTCTGCCTCTGCAGCAAACTTCTGCCTGGATATCTAGGCATTGCCATATGTCCTTTGAAATCTGGGTAGAGGTTCCCAAGACTCAACTGTTGATCTCTGCATCTGCAGGCTTAATACCACATGGAGGCCTTGGCAGCTTCCAGCTTGCATCCTCTGGAGTAGTGGCTTGAGATGTATCTCTGGCCCTTTTAGCTATGGCTAAAGCTGGAGCAGCTGAAACGCAGACAGCAGTGTCCCAAGGTGGCACAGGGCAGCAGAACCCTAGGTCTTGCCTGCAAAACCATTCTTCCCTCTTGGGTCTCTAGGTCTGTAATAAGAGAGGCTTCCATGAAGGTCTCTGAAATACCTTGGAGGCATTTTCCCCATTGCTTAGTTGTTAACATTCAGCTCCTCTTATGCAAATTTCTGCTGGCAACTTGAAATCCTCTCTAGCAAATGGGCTTTTCTTTTCTACTACATAGACTGCAAATTTTCCAAACTTACACTCTGCTTCCCTTTTAAATATAAGTTCTAGTTTAAGGTCATTTATTTGTTAATGCACTTTAAGGTATTCTTTTAGAAGCAGCCAGGCTGCCTCTTGAATACTTTCCTACTTAGAAATTGCTTCTGCCTGGCACCCTAACTCATCTATCACAAGCTGAAATTCCCACAGCTCTCTAGAGCAGGGACACATTAACACCAGTCTCCTTGTTAAAACACAGCAAGAGTGATCTTTGCTTCAGTTCCCAAAAAGTTCCTCATCTCCATCTGAGTCCTCCTTAGCCGGGACTTCATTGTCCATATCACTATCAGCATTTTAGTCACAACAAGTTAGCCAATCTCTAGGAAGTTCCAAACTATCCTATATATTTCTCTCTTCTTTTGAGCCCTCCACACTCTTCTAACCAGTGTCTATTACCCATTCCAAAATTGCTTCCACATTTTCAGGTATCTTTATAGCAATGGCCTACTTCTCTAATACCAATTTTCTGTATTAGTCTATTCTCACATTGCTATAAAGAACTACCTGAGAGTGGGTAATTTATAAACAAAAGAGATTTAATTGACTCACAGTTCTGCAGGTTATAGGGGAAGCATGGTTGGAAACTTACAATCATGGTGGAAGGTAAAGAGGAAAGAAGCACATCTTACATAGCTGGAGCAGGAGGAAGAGAGAGTAGGGAAGGTGCCACAAACTTTTTTTTTTAAAAGACAGAGTCTTGCCCTGTTGCTAGGCTAGAGTGCAGTGGTGCGTTCTTGGCTCACTGCAGCCTCCACCTCTCAGGTTCAAGCAAATCTCCCGCCTCAGCCTCATGAGAAGCTGGGACTACAGGCATGCAACCAACTAATTTTTGTATTTTTGTAGAGATGGGGTTTCACCATTTTGGCCGGGATGGTCTCAATCTCTTGACTGCATGATCCACTGGCCTCAGCCTCCCAAAGTGCTGGAATTACACCACGCCCGACCAGTGCCACAAACTTTTAAAGAACCAGGTCTTGTGAGAACTCACTTACCAGCATGAGAAAAGTAAGAGGGAAATCAGGCCCCATGATCCTGTTTCTTCCCACCAGGTCCCTCCTCCAACACAATTTGACATGAGATGTGCGTGGAGACACAGACCCAAACTATATCACATGGGTTTAAGAAATGCTTCACAAAATTAGTAGAACAGATAAAACACCCACTTAGGTTAAGTGCCCCTCAAATACTAAATTCCTCTGTGAGCATTTCTACACATATTCCTGGACAGAAATATTAGTGACTTGACCAAATACAGTGCACTATGCAATAACAAAATTCATATATATGTGTGTGTGTGTGTGTATACATATATATATAACACATATGTAATATCATGTAAACTATTTGTGTTCATTTGAATTAAACTAATTTTACATTAAGAATGTTCTTCATCTAGGCCTGGTGTGATCGCTCACATCTGTAATCCCAGTGCTTTAGGAGTCCAAGATGGGCAGATCACTTGAGGAGTTTGAGACCAGCCTGACCAACATGGTGGAACCCATCTCTAAAATAGAAAATATAAAAATCAATTTGGCATGGTGGCACGTGCCTGTAGTCTCAGCTACATAGGAGGCTGAGGCACGAGAATCCCTTGAACATGAGAGGCTGAGATTGCAGTGAGCTGAGATCGTGCCACTGCACTCCAGCCTGGGTGACAGAGAGATTCCTGTCTCCAAATAAAGAAAAGAATGCTCATTGTCTTAAAAAATATGTATAAAATCGGACTGGCACAGTGGTTCACTCTAGTAATCCCAGCCCTTTGGGAGGCAAGGCCAGTGGATCATGAGGTCAGGAGATTGAGACCATCCTGGCTAACATAGTGAAACCCTGTCTCTACTAAAAATACAAAAAATTAGCCAGGCAAGGCTGGCACGGTTGCTTATGCCTGTAATCCCAGCGCTTTGGGAGGCCAACGTGGGTGGATCACTTGAGATCAGGAGTTTGAGACCAGCCTAGCCAATATGGTGAAACCCTGTCCTTAATATAAATACAAAAATTAGCTGGGCATTGTGGCATATGCCTGTAATCCTAGCCATCCAGGAGTCTGAGTCAGGAGAATCGCTGGAACTGGAGGGGCGGCAGGCAGAGCTTGCAGTGGGCAGAGGTTGCAGTGAGCCGAGATTGCGCCACTGCACTCCAGCCTGGGTGACAGAGCAAGACTCTGTCTCAAAAAAATAAAAGATATAGAACAACCAAATGCCAAATGCAATGGGCATATCTTGAATTAGAAAAGTAAGATGAGGAGGAGAAGGAGAAAGTGGCAAGAAAGTGGCGAGAAAGAGGAGGAGAAAGCAGTAGCGGTGGCAGTAGCAACCGCTGCTGTGAAAGGTATTTTGCAGGCAATAGTCAAAGGATCTGGTTTGAATATGTAAACCAAATTAAATTACATTTTAATATTCTCAATTTTTATAGGATTATACTTAATTTTCTTAGATATGATAATGCTTCTGTGAATATATAGGAATATAAGGTTAGACAATTCATATTGAAGCATACATGGTTTCTATTTGATTTCTAAAACTTGTAAATTTACATATATATGTGAATTATAAAATATGATATATGTATGTCTTTATATATAGATATATAAATTTATTTAAATAGTAGCTGAAGCATTTGAAAGTAAGATCCATATATGTGTAAGAGATTATTGTAAAATATTAAAATTAGTTAAATTGTGGTAAAGCATATAAATATAGATCTTATTTTATTCTTCTCAATAATTTATAAGGTTGAAGTATATTGAAAGTAACATGAATTTTTGAAATTATGTGTATTAGAAATTGACATAAAGTATAACAATTGTTCTTGAATGCATTCAATTTTGTTGCTTCATTTCAGCAAATTTGCTTCAAAAATATTTACTCCCTGATACCTCAAATTTTGTGAGATATTCATAAATAAGTTGTCCAAGTTGTTGTATAAAATTGAGCACTTATATACCTTTTTAATTGTTGCATAATAATTCCACAAACTTCCTATAAACAGAGAGATAAAAGAGTCAAAATAATATACTTTAATCATAACATGTCTTTTTATGCCACTGTGTTAAAAAAGGAGATATTTTTAACATTGTAGGTAGCTGGTTTGACTTCCTTAAAGATTGTGTTTCTTTTTCTTTATCATTAGGAAGTAAAACAATATGTTGTTAAAAATTAGAGAAAGTAGTAAACTATGAAAATCAAAGAATATAGAAATTAATTACATACACTTGACAATATGATGTAACATATACATTTGATTTATTACAATAAAACCACAAAAGATTATATAAACTAAGGTTTGAGGAGGCATCCAACTTAGTGAAATTTGTTAGCCCAATCTGGCAGATAGATGGATATTTATTATTCATCTACCATCTCTGTGCCAAGGAAACATAGTTTGTAGGATTCCAAGTTTCTTATTTATTTTGACAACTCTCCTAGAAAAATTCCCCTGAAGCAACAGTCTATTCTTTTTAAAATTTCTGAACCTATTTCCTCCCCGACAGTCTGCCAGTATCAAGTCCATGCATGATAAAGCACTATAGCAGGCTTTCTCAGTGTTGACTTCCAACGATAGAGCACTCTTTACTTTTACTTACTGAGCTTTTCCATTCCACATGCAGTTCATACAGCATAGGGATCTATATTTTAATTCTTCTTTGTCATAAATAGTAACATAATGTATTTTATCTACTACCACTGGATTAATGTTTCTAAAATTCCTGCTTATCATGCCACATTCCTGATTACCACCTACATCAACACCTTAATACCTATTGATTAAACACAACAGGTTTAAATTACCTCATCTGGTATCTTAGGCCCCTGCCATTGATTTCTAGTCACAGACATACCTCATATGATTTTTAAAATATTTTTCACTCCAATCAAATCTTTTTATTCCTTCCTGTCCATTCTCAACAAACAGTTGGAAGTTTCTACATATTTTTGGAAATGCTGCTATCCTTCATCCTCTTGATCTTGCTTCTTGCTATTTAGAAACCAGACCAGTTCTCTCAAACTTGTGAAAATTTCTCAAACCATCTAAAGCCCAAATAATGTATATTTTCACAAACACTAATCATTTGGACTATATTATTCAATTTATTAATGCTAATCAAAGTCATATGTATATTATCAGAATGCTTATAACATAATCAGGAAACTATTCATTTCATTAGAAATAATTGCCTCCAATTTTTACCTAATATCTATATTGTTTGTAGAATTATCTCCTCATTTTATAAAAATCTCAGTATTGTTCAAATCATAATGAATTAAACATATTCTTTCCAGACTAGAAATTGGAACATATTTTTCATTAAACATATTCTTTGTTATTTACTGGTACCTTGTCACAGAGTACATAAAAAAAATTCCTCGAAGAATAATGTCTTCCCCTTCCCAATGATATTCTGAAATTAGGGAAAAAAATCATTGAATAGTAATGCTACATATAGTCTAAACTCTTCTAAATTATTATATTCCTTCAAATGAGTTGATTTTTAGTATAACAGCTAGACAGAGAAAGAAAACTGTCACAAAGTTAGAAAGCATTATACATTTAATAATGGTCATGACTTTCTATTTTTGTTCAGTATAGGCACACAAGAAAAGGATAGTTTTTATCTGAACACTGCTAATAACTCTGTCTTTATGTTTAAGCTGAACAGTATCTTGCCTGATTGCAATATAGAGATAATTATTCTGAAATGAGCAAAGAAATTTTCATTGTAAACTAATATAATTTACAAAATCATTCATTTGTTGAAATGTAAATATTGCTGATCTCACCATTTCAGGTATAGGCTAGGAACCAACTCCCTTTAGGTTATACATTCAGATAACAATGTTGGTCTTGGTATATAAATGTACAGAAAGTTGTGGTAATAATCCAATAATTATTTAACTTTTTCTATGTATGTATTCTTAAAATCTTCCCACCAGGGTAAATTATGGAGTCATAAATCATGAACCAGATTGTGCTAATAGCTAGATAGTTTTTAGTTTTAAGTTGCCTACTATTTCTTAGAAATAGCAGAGGAAGTTTGATTTAGTGTAAAAGTATTAACTTGGTCTATGAGAATTAATGACCTATCTCAAAAATGTAATTTAACTTTTCAGATTATTTGGTTTAATTCACATCCACACATTTAGTCATAGATACTTCTCAAACCCTGTAGGTAATTGCACTGATATTTATTAGAGCATATCCACTGCAAATTTCATTGTTCTTCTTGTTAGAGACAGTACTGAGTATATTAAAAAAAAAAATCACCTAAATAGATTACCAATGACTTGGCTTTCACATTTTGGAGTCTATGCTTTCTTTCTGTTGTAATATTTAGACAGTGACAGCAGTGTTATATTTAGAGTAAAAATACTGATCATGAATATGAAAATTTACCCTTACAAAAGATGCTAACTGAAAAAGTAGTACATTGAAACTAACTTGCAATAGTTATTTTATATATAATATTTGACAAAGTATACTCTTCATGAAGCCTTTCATTTTGCTAATCATATAGTTTTATCATCTTAATTTGTCTTGTTTCTTTATGAGTATATTTTATAGAACAGATAATTCTAGTGTTGTTTGACACATTGGCCATGAGTTTCTTTAGCCTAGCTCATTTTTCCTGGATCTACTGAAAAGAATTCAACTTATTAAAGATATATATATATATATATGCAAAATTTCTGAACCAATTCATAGACTCAGAGAGATTAGCCATAAAAACAAACCTTAAATATTGTGTTTATTATTGTTGTATCGTACATTCTTCAATCTCCTTTAACTTTTCTTCCATGTCATCCAATCCCAGGAACTGCAACAAAAAAATATATATGCAGGTTTGAACTCTAGGTTTAAAATACAATAGACTATTTTTCATCTTGTTTTCTCAGCCATATGCTACACATTTTTGTTTTCTACTTCTTTATTCTCTTTAATTTCCTGGTTTAATACCTGAAATTTTTTCAAGTTGTTGTTTTGCTTTGTTTTGTCTGTCTCTCTGATTTCTTAGTCTAATTCTTTCATACTGACTTCCTCTACTTACCACGTGACTGTTCCCTTTCTTTAGAGGTCTGTCTTCTCTTATCATCTAATAATCTTTCTTAAGGATCCCATGCAGTATCAACATTGAACTGATAACTTTACGTTAACAATTCATGAAGATTTTTCTCAGTGTGGATCTTACATCTGATTTCCATAACTGCATATTCAAATGTCAAACGCATTTGAAATTTTTGCAAGGTTCTTACAACATAACTAACATCTAATAAATATGCACTTTATTTCAATTCCTGAATGTGTTTCTGCTTATAACTTTCCATTTTCAGTAGATGACACCTCTATTCACCTAGTGGCTAATGGCAGAAACCTTCCTTGTTAAGAATTTCCAAATTCAATTCAAGATTATGTTTCATTCAGTTTACCACCATAACTTACCTTAAATCCATCTGCAGTCTCTCTTTCACTATTGGAACCATTATGTGGTTCTAAATGCATATTGACTCCCTTAGAAATGAGTTTTGAATTGTGTGGGAATATTTTGCTTATCACAATAAATTGCCAGAGGAACAGTTCATTATTTTATAGAAATAACAAAAATGCTGAACACCCTGCAATATACAGCACAATTGTACACAATAAAGATATTTTTCTACCACTGAAATTATTTTAACAAAGAGAATTTTGTATAAAAATCAGTTAAACAGGTGGAGGAGGACTTAGAGAACTGTACAAGCTAAAAAGGGATACTGAAGTAGTGCAGAAATCATTCCCGTAGAGCGTGACTCCCACCTGTAGCTCTGGAGAAACAAAGGGAAAGAATTCTGGTAATTAGAATATAAATTTAGAGGTAGATCCTCATGGAAGTCACACAGTAAAGAAGAGAAACTGCCCAGCTGATGCTGGTGTGCAGGAGCTCAGAAGAGGAGCTGGACTCAAGCTTCTGAGAAGGGGAATCTTCTGGCTGTTGGTGATACTACCAGGAAAGGCCAATGAGGCTGGTTCTGTGAGAGCATGAAAAGAAGCTGGAAACTGGAACGAACTGCCGCCTGGGTGAAGGGCCTACTGTCCAGGTGATGCAGGTGGGAAGATGTCCCTTTTGCTTGTATTCTAAGCACCCTGGTGCCTTCTGTTGGTAGAACCTTGCAGAAGGCCACTAGCAAAGGAAAAATGTGGTTTGAAGCCTCCCAGTCCCAGAATCATCTAACGTTATTTGGAATGGCAACTCGGAAGCTCAGGGACAGTTGTTCTATAACTAACATTTTTATGCTTTCTATCATGTCAACTATCCAGACTATAGACTCTTTCTCATTTCTATTGCCATCTTTAAAAATCACTGATCATCGGGCCAGGCACAGTGGCTCACACCTGTAATCCCAGCACTTTGGGAGGCCGAGGTGTGTGGAGCATGAGGTCAGGAGATGAAGACCATATTGGCCAACATGGTCAAACCCTGTCTCTACTAAAAATACAAAAAATTAGCTGGCCATGGTGGCAGGCACCTGTAGTCCCACCTACTCAGGAGGCTGAGGCAGGAGAATCACTTGAACCCAGGAGGTGGAGGCTATAGTAAGCCAAGGTCACACCACTGCACTCCAGCCCAGGCAACAGAGCTAGACTCCGTCCAAAAAGAAAAATTTACTGATCACATGTCACTCTCTCTTAAACCTTAGCTGGTGTCCCTTTGACGTGTGATAAAATACAAACCCCTAATTAGCAGGAAGCTGATTAGGAAGTCCCTCCTTGCTCCCATCTATCTCTTGTACTGTTCTTTCCTTCTATTACTGTGCTACAATTATAGGATCTCTTCTCTAATCCTACAAGGGTGACAGCATCTTTCTTGCTGAAATATAAATTTTTTCAATATTTTCAAGAGAGCTTCTACTCATATTTCTGTCAAGTGAAGTGTAACTTCTAATGAGTGGTTTTCCCTGATCTCTCAATCCAAATAAGATTCCCATTGCATTTTCTGTATGAAGACATTCACAAACCTGCAGTGCAATATCATATAATGTGTAATTATGTATTCACACAGACGATTGTATTATGTCACAGACACTAAAACTCCATGAGGGCATAGATTACACCAGTTTTGTTCAGTATAGTGTCTAGCAGAATGTCTGGTTTGTAGTAGGTGCTCCTTATGTATTTTCCTAATAGAACTAATAAAATAATTACTGTGATAAATAAAAAGGAGTAACAAAATATTTAGTATTTTGCTTTTTTAGTCACTTTTGAGGTTATAGTGGTCAAGTATTTTCTTCTTTCTGGCAAGTTCCTTCAAAGGACTCCTGAAATCCCTCTGGAGATAGAGTTCATTCAATGAAAAATTTTTTATATTTCTGTTTCAAATTTCATAGTTTGAAGTCTCTTCGTCTTGACCAGTGCTCTCTTAATACTTCAACAAACAGAACATTTATATAAGATAACATATAAATTCTTAATACGAATAAGATTAATATTAACATTATTTTAAAAATTCGTTTCAGATTAAAAATTCATTATATATCATTAAGGTGTATTACATCATTGGCAACACTTGTTGCCCAGGCTGATCTTGAACTTCTGAGCTCAAGTGATCAGCCAGCCTTGGCCTCCCAAAGTCTTGAGATTACACCTGTGAGCCACTGTGCCCAACCAAAAGATTTTAAATAGTAAGATTTTATAATACAATTAAGCTAACACACACAATATTAACACCAGATAGAAAGTTCTATAAAAGACTTAAATATCTCTTCTCTGTGTAAGATTATTCTTTTGGAAATATTGAAAAATAGTAATACAAACTGAATGACTAAAAAACTATATAATAGCAAATTTCTATCCAACAAGGCACATAACAAAATAATGCACTTGATGATCTCTCTTTATTCAGGACTATTTTGACATTGTAATCTATTTATTTAGGTACAGAACAGTAGTAGTATTCTCATATTTCAATAGGTGGCCAATCACTTGCAGAAGCAAGTTTCCTTTAATCACTTCAGGGCTTACAAACTCAAGTTCTAAATAAAACGAGTGATGCAGTCTTTTCTGCAGGCTGTGGTATTCTCAGTGAAACACAGCTTACACTTAACACTGAAACAATCTCCAAAGTAGCTCTATGTCGGAGGCACTTAACAGTGTCAATGGAACATGCTACCCTAGCTCATTCCATTACCTGTTTCCCAACATTGCTAAATTGAATGTCAGGAATGGAGTAGGATTCTCAAATATGAGTTACCATGATTCCCACCACTTCCTTTCCCAAGTAGATATCCAAGCGAATAGTAAACATATGTCCACCAGAAAACATTCTACTATTCACAGCAACATTATTTTGAGAGCCAGAAAGTGAGAAACACCCAAACGTCTGCAAAAAAATAAATGGATATATCCATAAATTGATTAACTTTTAGTAATAAATACGGAAAAGTGCTGATACATGCTACAGGCATAGATGAACCTTGAAAACACTATGGTAAGTTGAAGCCAAACACAAAAGCCCGCAATTCCATTTATATGAACTGTCCTAATAGACCAATTCATAGAGGCAGTAAGTGCATTATTAGTTACCAGGAACTGAGGAAAGAGCAACACAGAAAATGTCTGCTAATGGATACAGGATTTCTTTTTGAGGTTATGCCAATGTTCTGAAATTAGAAAATGGTGATAATTGCCCAATTTTGTGAATTTTATAAAAAGGACTGAATGTGCAATTTAAAAGACTGAATTCTGTATGTGATATATCTGAATATCAAAAATTATAAGAGAAAAAAGGATGGAGGCCAGGATTCATATTAGGAAGGAATTACAATGGTTTCTTTAAAAAATGAGAATGGCCAGAATTACATGGAGTGAAGTCATTGGGGTAGAAATAAGAGGGTTGAGATATAGTCTAAAAGGAAAACTAATAGTTTGGGTTCAGAAATTTCTATTAATTAAGAATTCTATTTCTTTCTGTTTTTACCTTTAATTTTTTTTTAAACTTCAACTTCCATTTTCCTTATATCAGAAATTTCAGTAAATCTTAGCCAACAATTATTGCCTTTGCTCTTTCTTCTTACTACAGTATCTTCAAGACTATCTCTTAGTATTGTGAGACATAAATTGAAATCAAACATTTTGAAATCTTTATTTAATATAGATCTCGCCCTTCTTCCTATACAGGTGAATTTTCCTGGTTTCTCAATGCCTGCGTGGTACCATCCCATATTGCTATATCATTTAGACACTAAGAATGTATTCACTTAATTTATCAACCACAGATTATAAACATTGGAGCAGACACTACATATCTTTTACCTTTGACGACTTCCACTCTCAACTAACTCAACAGGAGATACTAGATACGTACGGTTGCACAATGCCATATGGATAAATAAGAGCTGAGTCAATGACAAATACATCCTTCACACTGTAATTTGTGTTCTTATTATATGGCAATAGTATGCCATAGAGCTTCACTATTTGTGGATTTTACAAATTTGACTGCTTCTTAAAATTTATTTGTAACCGTAAGTAATACTCTTAGTGATTTAGTGGTCATTTGGGTACATGCACAGTGGTGAAACCTTTGAGTCACCCAGTGCTCCTGTTTCCAGCTGAAGCCAAGATGATGGTCTGCCTTTGTTCTTCAGCTCTCATATTATAATCGAGTGGACTGTTCACAGACTACTTAGTAGCATATTTTTCAAGTCTGTGTGGTATTTGTTAGTGATGTAACTGGTTCAAATGACCCCAAACATGGTAAGGTGAAGGTAGTGTTACTAAGAAGTCTGTGATGTGCCTTACACAGAAAATACATGTGTTACAAAAGCTTTGTCTGAGCATAAGTTATGGTGCTGTTGGCTGTTAGTTCAATGTTAATAAATCAACAATATATACTAAATGTGTCAATCAGAAAGACACATAAAACAAGTTTATATAATGATTGGTTGATGAAACTGTGGTAATCAAAGGCTAACAGGAGCCCATTTGTATTTATTCTGTGAGCAATTGCTCAATACTTATTTATTCAGTGTTTGCAGTGACTTTCTAACATGTAATGACTGTGAATAGCAATAATTATCTGTATATGTTATAGAATTTGGGAAACAATTCTCTCTTTGGGCCTCTATACATCTTGTAAGCAAAGGCACTCTTGCTTTTGTTCCAGAGTATCTCTTCAAGAATGTTTCCTTAACAAACAGCTTAAGAAGATACAATTTTCTGCCTGAGCAAATGGCAGGCATACCTTCTGCCCACTATAAAAAATATGAGTTCCCTAAGCTGAGTTTCCCTCTCATGTAACATCACCTACTACGCATGCAGACGTCTACCTGGGACCTGTGTGTCACCCTGTTAAACTTGAGGGGGAAACAAACTGACACACGTATTTTGACACTGATTCTATTTATTGTGCCTTATAAATAAAGTCTATTGACCTTGCCCCAAGAAATGCTGGTCTTGTGCCAGTGTCCATGAAACTGTGAGATTTTTTATTAGCTTATGAACTGGGTAAAATCTCAAGTTTTTCCTAGATCTTAACAATAGTGGTAAATATTATTCGTACATAGATTACACATGAGTAATAATATATATGTATGTAATAATATAATATGTCTTATTTTAGCTAAAGAATCAGCATATGATGCAAGATCTAAAGCTTTGAAATAAATACCTGTCTTCCTTGTAAAAATATATTTCTTCATTTTATATTCAAATACCACATAATCAGCTTTTATTGTTTGAATTTAATTTTACTTTAAGAACAATTTGTTCTTTTCTTACGTGTTCTCGAGCCTTCATTCCAGCATAGGAGAGTCCACTGGGCATATCTTACCAACTCTGCAATTAATGGCATCATATTGGTAGCTTGCAACCACCCATGGGAGGAGCATTTACAACACTGACACCAAGAAACATACAAATTGAAGAGGTTTTACTTCATGGGTTTTTGTTGTTGTTGGTTCTCTTTAAAGTGGTTGCTTTAAAGGCATACCAGTGGTACTTAACCTTGGAATATACAAATTTAGAAAAAAAAATTCTATAAACTTTAATTAGGTGAATGTTGTTTACCTGTATTTAGATTTGTGAATTTTGAATAATAAATTATATGTATGTATTTTTTCAGCCCTCTAAAGATGACAGATGCTACCAGAAAAAAATAAATTATTTTTACTCAAAATTCACATAATCAAATAAATATGTGACTTTTAAAAATTGAATTTTCTTTTTTTATAATTTGTATCATTTCAATCTCTGAGGTTTTATATTTTATAACTGCATTATGAGATAACCTGTGTATTTGTAATATATGTACCTATATATATTCCACTTTTTATTTCTTCATTCTTCATTATCCCAAATAATATATTTAAAAAATCTATCTTCTTAGATTGACAGACTTTCCTCTTCTCTTCTTAATATTGTTAATAACAATTTAAGTGATAGAAGTCTTTCCAAAATCATTTTTCAGGAATCACAAATCTAACTGTCTTATAGCAAACAATGGATGTATTGCTTCATCATTCTTGCTTACGGGGCTGAATGATGTCACCAAGACCTTGGTTCCTCTGCTTTCTGATGTCTTCTGTGCTGGTTGCATGCTCAATCAGGATATCCTTGGTGCTGAGCTCTTCTCATATTCTCACAGCTTCCCATGCAGGAGAAGAGAAAATCATAGCTTTCCAACAATGGAGAGGTCCGCCACGTCTGGACCTCTATGGCCTAAATTGGGTCATATAAACAATTCTTGAGTCATGCCTTTTGTCCTGTAAGTAGGATACTCTAATTATGACACCAATCAGGACTGACTTTGTAGCTGGGGTTGTCAACTTCCCCCACATAAATAGGTTAGATAATTGTTTCCAGAACATTGAAATATCTGTTTTTCCTTTGTTTTCTTTTTCGTCTTTTTTTTTTTATTATAAGGGAAGAAAGGTAAATAAATATGTGCTGTCAAAAACAAGAGATTTCTCTACATTTTATTTTAGTAAATAAACTTTTATAAGTCCATTTAAATTACATAAAAAGGATGAAACGTGCTGTAAATAAGTTTGAAAGGCTTGCCATTACTTTTCTCATGAATAGTTTTAATCTAAGACAGAGATATTGAATATAGCTAACACAAAACAGAGTCTATTATTTTGTATTCTAAGAAGCAGATGCATATTTTTGAAAATGAAATGAATAATCTATTATTGATACCAGTAGGGAGCTCTTCATTTGAGTAGCTTTTGGAAAGAGATTAAGATATAATAGATCTAGAAATGGATATTTGAACCTCTGACCCCACAGTGTCTCAATTCACTATGTCAAATTTCCTGCCTAAAAATGTTTTAATTAGGAGGCCCTGATCCCCAGAGATAGTTTGTATATAGATATGGCCTTTTTGAAGTTTAAAATAACCAAATAAACAAAAGAGGTTAGTTGTTCCATAGAACACAAGTCCTTTAAAATTAGGGGAAAAAAATTAGGGACAATGAATGACTACAGATTTAAATCTCAGACTCCTGAAATAGAATTGATCAATATTCAAATAGCCTTTGACTTGGTAAAGAAAAAATGTCCTTCCCAAGATCAAGGATGAACAAAATTCTTACCCATAATATCAGGCAACACAGCTTTATAAAACAAGATACTAACACTGATTTTTCACACACTCTTACATCACATCACTTAATTTTAAAAATCCTATTGGGTCCTACAGAAAAGGTTTTCAATCACATTGCAAACATTATCTTAATAAATGCATTTATTTATTTGGAGGTATGTATCTTAGGAGATTCTTTATAGAAAGGGAAATACATTCCAGCTAATGTGGCTGCTTCATAGCATACATAGTTTCTCTTGCTGAATCCTTATGGAATATGGCTTCATTGCTTATTCACATACTTTTAATTAAAACCCTAATGAGTCATTACAGTAAAATATCCACATGTGTACACACACACGTACAACACACATGCACAATGGCTAGTGGCTAATTGAAACTGATTCCTTGTCTTAAAGACTTGAGATAAAAAAAAAAGATTGCTCTAAAAGACCTCTTTATTCTTTAATCCCCAAAATGCAAGATTAGTGAATCACAGAGCCTCAATTTATCCTTTAAAAAAGTCACTAATTCATTTATATTCCTCATATGCTTATTTTTTTGTTTTGTTTTGTTTTTTGAGACAGGGTCTGGCTGTCTCACCCAGGCTGGAAGGCAGTTGCATGATCTCGGCTTACTGCATCCTTGCCTCCCTGGCTCTAGCCATCCTCCTACATCCATATCTACCTCCTGAGTAGTTGGGACTATAGGCTTGCACCAAAATTCCCAACTCATTTTTGTATTTTTTGTAGAGACGAGGTTTCACCATGTTGTCCAGGCTGGTCTCAAACTCCGAGCTCAAGCCATCTACCTGCTTTGGCCTCCCAAAGTGCTGGGATTACAGGCATGAGCCACTGGACTTGGTCATATGTTTGCTTTTGAAGGTTATACAGTCTTCTCAATACATATAAAGTTGATAATTTTATTTTAAAGGTACCATTTCCACTAAGAGATTATGACCAATTGATTCTAAAAAGTGAAGTCCCATGGGTAGAGAGATCTATCTGGTCAGCACACAGGTATAGAAACTTTTTCATCTATGGTTTCTGTACTGAATTAATTTGCTACCACCAAAGGAATGCAGAAAATGCTAATTGGATCCAGTTCTCCCAATACTTTTGTATTTGTTCTAACACATTTCAATTTGTGTCTGTCTTTTAATATATGCTGTCATTGGTGCACCTCTCTTTCTCTTTTTAAAATTACAGCCATAGAATTTTTCTGAAAATATGTAACATGTCATGAGTACATTTGCCTAGCCCTCTCATCTATTGCTAAGAAAAAGAAGGTATAATCATTGTTCAGTTTATTGTAAATGTATTGTAATGATAATTAATATTGCTTTAATTGCAAATAATTTAAAAGCCTATTCTAAACGGGCTTAAGCATTCCAAGAAAAGTACAAACCTTTCTTTCTAGTTAGGCATAGAGGGAACACAGGCAGAGACTGGAATGTGAAGCTGTGTGTGAACCAGAGCGACACCATCTTAAATAGGAGCTGGGTAAAATGAGGCTAAAACCTACTGGGCTGCATTCCCAAATGGTGAAGGCATTCTAAGTCACAGAGTAAGATGGGAGTTCATAAAGACCTTGCTGATAAAACAGGTTGCAGTAAAGGAGCCGGCTAAAACCCACAAAACCAAAATGGTGATGAGAGTGACCGCTGGTCGTCCTGACTACTTCACTCGCACCAGCACCATGAAAATTTACAAATGCAATGGCAACGTCCAGAAGTTACCCTATATGGTCTGAAAAGAGGAGACATTAATTATCCACCCCTTGTTTAGCATATCATCAAGAAATAACCATAAAAATGGGCAGTCAGCAGCCCTCAGGGGCTGCTCTGTCTATGGAATAGCCACTCTTTTGTTTCTTTACTTTCTTAATAACCTTGCCTTCTCTTGGCATTTCGGACTTGCCCTGAATTCTTTCTTGTGCAAGATCCAAGAGCCCTCTCTTGGGGTCTGGATCAGGACCTCTTTCCTGTGACAAAACTGAAGAATCAATAGGAACACAGGAAATTCAGACTCATTTTATGTGATTGTCTCTAATTTTCTATTTTTCTATCTCTCTCCTTATTCCCATCCTTACTTCCTTCCTACTCCTTTTCTTCCACTTATTAAAACCAGCCCTCCAAACATTATTGTAATGAAGAATGGAGCTTTATCTGAGATAGCGTGATGTTTGCATAAATTTTAAGCAAAAATCTATAGAAGTATATAATTTGTGTTTACATAAACATCCATGTATAAAAGTGCTATTTTCTTAATCACAGGAAAATTATATTTAGAAATAATTATTTTTTCATATTTGTGGAAGTCACATTTTTCTCTATTGTATGAAATATTAAAAATGTATGACATTTTAAAGTTTTTTTTTTTTAATTTTCTAATCAGCCTTATTTCTTAATGTTTGAAAATCAGAAATTGCCTTGGGTAGGTCAGCTGACTAGATTAGATACAGATTATGTGTTTTCGTAAATAAGGCATGGCTTTGATATTTTTATGTATGTTTTAACTCCTAAATATACAGGCAACACTAACAAAGATAATAGTATATTTCCTTATTTTGGGGTATATGATTGTAACAAAGTTGGCATGGAGCCACACTATAAAGCTCAACTCAAAATTAACACATTTTGTTTGTCTGTTTCTAATATTAGGAATCAGTCCAAAAACACACTTCTGTATGTTAAGATTAGTAGGTTTTCTATTAGAACACTTTTCTTTTATCATAGCCACGTAGCAAATAAATTATCCAAGTGTGAGCAATGAGCATATCCATTTATATACAGTTTGAAAATGCATAATATTCTTTTCTCACAATGACAGCTAAAGCTTAGACATTGCTATGATTGTAACTAGTTTGGCAAGTTTTTGTGAGTCAGTAATCTTGTGTCATTTCTCCAAAAATTAGAGTAAAACAAAATGTCACTCATTTATACATTAATGTAAATAAAAGCATGGAGGAAATAAGTGAACTACAGTTAAATTCTAAATTAGGATAAATGTTCTTTTCTGATTTACGTATTTTAAATGCTCCTATTTTTCACATAGAATTGCTGCCTTTGTTAAGTACATTGAGAAGCCTCTAAATGTCAAACTAAAATTACAAAAGTTAAGCAATATATTTTCTGACTAAAAAGCTAGAAGTATTTTCTTTGTCCGTCTGTGAAAGTTATTTCTCATCATAGTATAACCAGATCCACTGCAGGTTCTTGGCCTCCCTACACGTGAAGGATGGGAAAGGGGGCCTTGGTGTCATGGTGAGTGGTACAGCTCAGATAGAACTCATAGACCCAAACAGTGTGTGATACTGCAGTTTATTAGGCAGAGCAAAAGCACAGTTCCCATGTGGTGGAAGGGGACCTGGAGGGGATGCTGCTGCAGGCTTGTGCTGCTGGAGATTATACCCCTGAGTTTTTCCCTCCCCATTCTTGTTCTCGTCCAATGAGAGGGGTTTTTCCAACCTTTCTCTGGATTAATTGATCTTTGAATCCTTTACCGGATTGGCTACTGTTTTCAAACCTTGAGTCACACAGCCTCCGCCTCTAGGGGCCAGAGGCAGGGAAGATTCCTGCCTTTAAACAAAGCCCCTAAAAGCCAGAGGAGGGAAAAGTGGAAACAAAAGCCCCTGGCTGGCCAGAGGCAGGAAAAATGGAAACAAAGCCCCCAGACTACTGGGAAGTCCCTCTAACACAGTCCCTCAATAGGTTGACTAATGGATAATGTATCTGTAGTAGATGTTCCTGGTAAGGAAAACCAAAAGCCAAAGAATAATCTACTACATCATTTTAAATAAAGTTAATGTTTGTATTCAAACTGCCATTCACCATCTCACTCTGTGTTCTTGCTGATACACACAAATAGGCAACAGCTAAATGGTGATTAAATGCAAATGCCCAGTTTTACTATTGGGCTAAACAATTGCACAAGTCCCCATACTATAGGGAAATCTATTGAAGTTAAAATGTGAAATATTATATGCTCTCTGATTAACCACAGCTGACTAAAAATGACTAAGTCACCTTAACAGAGAGGATACTTTCTTTAACAGATCTGCAAAAGTTAGATCCCGCCTGATTTGCTTTTTCCTTGGAGATAGATATACAGCAAAAAGGTGAATCAGGCACCTAGGTAAGAGCTCAAGAATGCAAGAAATATTCTGCAATGCGTAAGCAGTTGTACTTAACACAGTAACAATACTCACTAGTAAATATGTTATCGATTATTGGAAAGAATTATCCAGTAATTTTGCTAATTAAACTGCCTACTTAATTAGGAAGCAGTATGGGTTGGAAAGAGTTACAACTTCCTCTCTAATACGTCTATAAAAAGCACAGTCCTAGTGTATCCTGCTTTTATAGGAAAAGCCAAGAAATTCTTTTATACATGAAATTGCCTTAGCAAAAAAAGAAAATTATAACAATGAGAAAATTAGGGCAGTTAAAGAGATCTGATCTGGCCAACCCTCTCTTGCCTTCAAGCTGCCCTTAATTATTCCTGGGCTTATTCCAAGCTAACTTTAGGAGACATTTAGTTTATAGTTAAATGATAATAGCCCTTCCCCAAAACGAACCTCCTTTGTAAAGCTAATGAGAGTCCAGGGGCGTAGGAGGATAGAGGAACCTGTATTCTGCTAAGCTGTAGACAGAAAAGTTTGCCAGCCATTATTCTGGAGGTCCCCAGATATGCAACTTCCTTAATTACTATTGCAGGTAACATCACTATTGCAGAACCTAAGATAGGCCTTTTGAGATACCTCTTTCAGGTTTTGGATGTCTGACACTAATGGCTCTACCTGGACCTGCCAACCACTCCTGTGGCCCCACCCAGAAGCCACTCAGCATGCAGGAGGACCATTTCCCACACCCATATGATTAAACCTGCAACCAATCAGCTTCTAGCTCCCATTGCCTAGCCACTTCCACCCCTTCCTCCAAACTACCTTTGAAAAACCTTAGCCCCTGAATTCTCTGAGACTGTTTTGGGTAATAATAAAACCCAGGTCTCCCATTTAGTCAACTCTCTGTCAATTAAACACTCTCCATTGCAATTACCCTGCCTTGATAAATTGACTCTATCTGGTCTGTGGGCAAGAAGAATCTATTGGGCAGTTATAGCCAAGAAATTCTTTATACAGATTTTTCAACCCAAATAAGCTTTATTCTTCACTCTTACTTTAAAAAAAATAATGCAACACCTCCCCCATGCCTTAATTACTATGACTCTTGATTATATACATGTACAAATACACACATATATGTATATACATAGAGAAAACTTTTTTTATTATCTAAAAATTTTAAAGAATCAAAACTCTTAGGAAAGAAAATGTTACAAACCTGCATAAAAATAAATATCCATCAATATTTTATTCAAGATCTATATATTCTAATCCATTACAATCTTAGGACATGGATAAACTATTAAAATAGAGCCACATGAATTAGTATAGTTCTTCTTGACAATGTATCTCCAGTATATACCAGAACCATTAAATTAGTAAACATTGGGCATATTTTGTTTCAATTTTTCTAGATGTAAATCTTGATTTTTGTAAAGCAGTTTTTGTGTTTTATATATCTGTAATCACTTTAAAATCTTGTTGGCAATTACTGCACAGACTGTGGTTTGTGTGTAGGAATGTAGTATGCTATACTACACTGCAGATGCTAGAAAGCAAAAAATTAATTTTTAGAATCATCAACAGGTAAAATTCTGGACTTATATTCCCTCAGTCAGGTGAAATCAAGGTGTATCTAGAAGGCACCAGTGAGACAAAGAACACATATGTTGAATTATCATACATTGACTGACCACCATAAGAACTGCATTTTGCTGGAACTGATCATACTTAGAGTTATGCTGCCATGGCCAGGATGGGAGGAGAACTTAAGTTCACCTATTAGCAGCAGTGAGTCTGTATGGATCTGCAAAAACCTCAGTTATTGCCTCTTCAGAAGAAATAATTTGATCAAGGCAAATCAGGCAGAGTGAGAGGCTGAGGCAGGTTTTAGAGCAGGAGTGGAAGTTTGTTAAAAAGTTGCAGAGCAGGAATGAAAGGAAGTAAAGTACACTTGGAAGAGGGCCAAGTGGGCAACTTGGGAGATTCACGTGCTCAATTTTACCGTTGACTTGAGGTTTATACATTGGCATTCTTCTGGGGTCCATGTTACTTCTCCTCTGATTCTTCCCTATGGTGGCTGTCCACATGGGCAGTGGCCTGCCAGCACTTGAGAGGGGCCGCGTGCCCAGTGTGTTTACTGGAGTTCTACATGTGCCCCCTTGAGGCATTCCTCTCTTACCAGTCGAATGTTCCTAGGAGGTTGTGTACCAGGTAAACTCTGCCATTTTGCCTTTTTATGCACATGCTTGAGCCCACTTGCCCAACTCCTGAGATTTTGTAGGGAAACTGATGATCACCAGTTTCATCCTGCCTGTTGAGAGACTATGTTTCCCCGGCCCTGGCTGGGACCAATTTTTATTTTAGAGAGACAGTGTAACAACCACCTGCCCATCACCTGATGGTTATCTGACATTCCTGGTTGAAGGGGTTGGGGCCTTTCTGCCCTACTCATGTCTGACTAACTACCTACTATAATATAACCTTCTAAATTATTCTGAAAGTCACTTAATTTCTAGAATGAAAATGATTTTTGCTATGTTTAATTAAAATAAATTAAAATAAATCAATAAAAATGCTCTGAATAATTATAAGTAATAATAACCAATAAAATGGGAATCTAAGATTGGCTATCTGATCTCACTGAGGGTGAAGGTATTAAGGATTTAATCAGCATTAGAAACTGAGATACTGGGAGTCCATGGAGTGTGGTGATCTGCTTTTAGGTGTGCTGCTGGAAGCTGTTACTGAGTAACACATATGGCTGCCAAAAGCCTTCTGGCTTTCAGTCAACAAAAGATGTTTCTCTAGTAGGAGTCTGCTGGAGGCAAGGAGCATTGTAACATTGCCTTTATGACCCACTGAAATTATCTTTTGACTGATCAAGATAATATATAGTATATAGGAAATGAGTCAAACAATACTGGGAGAAAAGCAGTGTGGTAACCTAGGATTTTAGAGCAAATCCATGCACATCTCATGAAATCAGTCTTAAGAAAATAGACCTTGCCTTGCTTCTGAGTCCTAACAGAGGTTGACTATCTCAACTTAGAGCATCAAATGACTATGACTACTAAGGTGTTTGTTATAAATGGGTGTTATCCGATCCACCTAGTCATATTTTTTGTTGGGCAGTAGAATGAAGTGGAGGTTGTAAATATGACATCAGATGCAAACCAGTTCCTAAGGCATTAAGCACCTATATGAACTTTTGGCTCCTTTCCAAGTACATATCCTCTTTGATTAACTTCTACATTTACTCAACTCACATTGATGGCCTCAATGCTCAAATCATCGAAGAACTAAACATTAAGATGCTTGAAAGGTAATTCTTCATGATGTGCTGACACTGGGCAATAATGAACTTCTGTACACTATAGCTCTTGCAAGGTGGCCCAAGGCTCTGAGAACAATTTTCTATGTCTGTATTAGTCTGTTCTTGCACTGGGTAATTTATAAAGAAAATAGGTTTAATTGGCTCTCAGTTCTGCAGGCTGTACAGTAATTATAGTGGCTTCTGCTTCCAGGAAGGCCTCAGGAAACTTACAATCATGGCAGAAGGCGAAGGTGAAGTAGACATGTCTTCCATGTCCATAGCGGGAGGAAGTGGGGGGGGGCACACACTTTTAAATAACCAACTCTCATGAGAACTCTATCACAAGAACAGCATCAAAGGTGGAAATCTACCCACATTATCCAGTCACCTCCCATCAGCCCCCATCTCTAACACTGAAGATTATAATTTGACATGAGATTTGGGCAACGAAACAGATTCTGACCACATCAATATCTGATACAACCATCCATCTGATAAATGCAGATGCTCAGTTACATTTCACTATGTCCATCATGTAGTGTATGACAATTTGTGTTTGCTAGAATAAACACTTATATTGAGGATGGATTTACTATCCCAGCCCACTATACCTCTCTCAGTGACACTAGTCAAAAATTTCTTGAATATCTTCTTAATTGCTGTGGCATCCCATTCGATTTTGTTTCTGAACAAAAGTCTACGTTTTACAGAAAAGGAGACCAGTCAATAGGATAATTTAATGAGATTAATTGATATCATATTTCTCATCAAGAATTTCACCAAGTATTAGGAATATATGAAATCAAGCTCCAGAAAACTCAGAAAGTCAACTGAGAGATAAAACTTGCAACTTCAAGGTGGCGTGCCACAGGATTTGGTATATGTTTTGAGATAATACATAGTGCTTAAGGCTGTCTCTCCCATTGTCAGAATATATTGGCCTCTAAACTAAGGGGTAAAAGTGGAAATATTATTTCTCATAGTTACAAACCTGCAAATACTTTGTTTCCATTCTCCTCACCTTTAGTCTTTATTTGTTTAGAGGTTTTAATTTCTAAAGGAGAAATGCTTCTGTTAGGGGACACAGTGACATTTCTAATACTCTGGACAGTTTAGACTGCAATCTGGCCATTTTGCAATCCTTATGTCCAAATAAAGACAAGAAAGGAAAAATGTGTGATGTGGATCCTGATCATAAAAGTGAAAAAGAGCTCCTTCAACACAATGTTGGTAGAATGGTCCACACATATATGAACCTGGGGGAGCACTTGTAGGACTTCTATCACAGTGATAATACTAGAACAATAAAATATAGGGGAAAAATCATGGAGATTCAGCTATTTCAGTAAAAAAATTGATGCCATTTCATGCAAACAAATCTTGTCCAGAGTAGATGCTATCTCTAAGCAAAGGAAATGAAATGGACAATGAGAGCAGAAGATGCAACTTTTCTAAATCATTATATACTTAATAAGATGGCTCCAGAATGTGCATATCAATAATCAACAGAATAGAATGAATAAGCAAATTAAGTATCAACTATATGACTTTTAACACATTTCTCTGTCAATAGCCAAAAAGTGCAAAAATTAGTGAATCTATAGTTAATATGTATAACATAATGAACAAATTTGACTTAATTGACAAATATGACCCACCATATTAAACACTGCAGAATATGCTCTTTTAAAGATCATACACAACATTTACAAAATTTCAAATTATATATCAAGTCCTAAACAATTTAAAAATAATTAAAATCATTAAGAGTATATTTCCAACCATAGTAGCATTAAAATTAAAATAAATTACATAAATAAAATCAGAAAGGCCAACAGTGTAGAAATTAAGTAATAGACTACTAAACAACCCAAGAGCCAAAGATATAATCACACTGGAAATAAGAAAGTACTTTAAAAGATAAGAAAAACATGCTATAGTGAGACTTGAAGAATGTAGCTAAAGCAGTATTTAGAAAAAAATATACTGCCTTAAATTAACAAGTAAAAAGACTGTCTAAAATGAAACAATTGCAGCATGCATGGTTAGAGGCAAGAAAATGAAAAACAGACAAAACCTAAGCCTACTAAAAGGAAATATAGTAAAGATAACAGCAGAAATCAGTGCTATGAAGAACAAATGTGCAATAGTAAAAAACTAAAATTTAAATGTTGCTACTTTGGAAATATCAATAAAATTGATAAGCCATTAGTTAGACTGTTCATAAGAATAAAGGAGAGAAAACACAAATTACTAATATTAGAAATAAAAAAGTATATAGCAATATAGACTAAAGAGGCCTCAAAAACTTTAATAAAGAATACTGAGAAATTTTAAATAAATACATTTGCTATGGTGAGTGAAATAAATTAATACTTCAAAGAATACAACTTAAGGCTGGGTGTGGTGGCTCACGCCAGTAATCCCAGCACTTTGGGAGGCCGAGGCGGGCGAATCACAAGGTCAAGAGATCAAGATAATCTTCGTCAACATGGTAAAACCCTGTCTCTACTAAAATACAAAAATTAGCGGGGCATGGTGGCGCACACCCATAATCCCAGCTACTCAGGAGGCTGAGGCAGGAGAATCGCTTGAACCTGGGAGGTGGAGTTTGCAGTGAGCTGAGATAGTGCCACTGCACTCCAGCCTGGTGACAGAGCGAGACTGTCTCAAAACAAAACAAAAACAAAAATATATATATAACTTACAAATAAACAACAAAAATAAAACAATAAAACAAGGAAAAGATATTCATTCATAATATTAGGTGACTGAATACTAGTTACGCTTGCAGAGGATAGAATTCCAAAGGGTACTTGTGAAATGTTGTGTCCTATTTCTTGGTAGAACTCTTCTGTTTTAGAAATGTAGGACTGCGTAGACAATAATACACCAGTGTCATTTATTTTGTTATATAAATACACTGATATATAATACACCAGTGTCATTTATTTTTATTTAAAATAATATATTAAATAATCTGATGTTGATGTTTAAGTAATCTTAGATGTTTTGAACAATAAAATAAATGACACTATTATTGGGTTACAATCCACAGAATAAAACAAATATCCGTAAGTTTATGCTGATATAAAAATTCTTTATTAAGAAAAATTCAGGCCGGGTTTGGTGGCTCATGACTGTATTCCCAGCACTTTGGGAGGCTGAGGCAGATGGATCAAGAAGTCAGGAGTTCGAGATCAGCTTGGCCAACATGGTGAGACCCCATTTCTACTAAAAATATATGTATATAAATAATGAGGAAAATTGAAATCTGTCTTTAAATTTCATAACATTGATGGCAGTGGCAGTACATCTGTACGTCTGAAGCAGCAGGGATGCCAGCTACAGTGTGGGAAGAGCAGATGGGGCTGTGTTTCCCTTGAAGCCCATGGGAGCCAGGAATAGGCAGGAGCCCTGCCACTGACCAAGTTGTCAGGGATGGAGCCCTGAGCTTCTGAGTATAGCTTCAGCCAGCCATGGCTCCAGATCTGGGCATCACCATGTTCTTGGAAACTTGGAAAGCCCCTCTGCCCCTGCAGGCTCAGAAGTGCCTGCTCCCATTCTTCCCCACCCTGATTCTAATCTGTTTTTGGAGCAAACTTGAAGCTGAACCTGGGCACTGTCACGACCCAGCCAGGGGTGTGTACACTCAAGATGGCACTCACATGCCAGCCTCCTGCCACCTTGGCCTTCTCTGGACTTTGGGTGCCAATGAGCACAGGAGGGAGGCCAAGGGCAGCTGAGGGCAGCTCAGCATGGGCTTGCAGGTACCCCTCAGCATGAACAGCCTGGGTGTTGTGGACAGACAGCATGTTGATAGCAGAGGCAGAGTTTCCTGACCAGAAAAGGGTGGGCCCCTGGTGAAACCCTACCTTCAGGCTAGAGATGGCCTGAATCCTGGGCTGCCAGGTGCAGGTGGAGTGTGGGCCTGAAGTGAGAACCTATGGTACTTTTTCTGGGACCACCCATGGTTACCCATGGACAATCAGCACATACTTCCTCCCTTCTGAGCCTATAAAACCCTCTGGACTTAGCCAGACTCACATGGATGTCAGGTCTACCAGTGGTGGGAAGGAGATACCCACTTCATGTCTCCTTGACTTGACTTGTTGGGACAGCCTGGCTGTGGAATGGAGCCATGTACTTCAGGCCTCCTACTGGCTGAGAGCTGGACATTTGTTGGAACAACCTGCCTGAGTAAAGGAACTACTCACTTCAGGTCTGTCTCCTGAGAGCTGTTCTGTTACTCAGTGAAGCTCCTCTCTGCCTTGCTCACCCTCCAGTTATCCACATACCTCATTCTTCTTGGATGCAGGACAAGAACTTGGAACCCACTGAATGGTGGAACTGAAAGAGCTGTAACACAAATAGGGCTGAATCACAGCCTGTTTGCCACGTTGTGGGTCTTGAGGAGGGAAGAGCTGTGGTCCTTTGGGGAGCCCAGACCTAGGGACTCCCTGAGTCAGGACTGTGACACTCTTTTTGAGGCTCTGTGGTTTCTGGTGTCTCCAGGGTTCCTGGCATCACGGTGCTCCCCTCTTCCAAACATGGGTATCTGCAGCAGAAGCCGCATGCAGTACCTCTGGTCCAGCTGCAGACTCACATGGAGCTGGAGCTGCCTGTCTCACTGCAGTAGCCAGCGTGCCTGGCTGTGTGCCGTGACTGGACCCTGTGCTTGCTCGACCACACACCCCTAGCTGCTATAGGTCTGGCTCACCCTTGGCAGGTGTGGGATCTGGGCTTATAGTGCTAGCTGAGCATAGCCTACTGGGCTTAATGAGCGGAAGGAGCCCAGCAGGCACAAGCAATACTCAGGCAGAAGGCACTGCTGGCCACAGAAGTTTCTGGCCAGTGAAGCAACACCCCAAAGATCTTGTGACAGTATCCGCTGGGAAGTTTCTCTAGAACTGTTTTCATAATTGCTGTTTTTATTCTTAGCTGGATCAAGTCTAACGAAAAGCCTATCAAATACATTCTTTATTTCTGTTACTCTGTTTTTGTTTTTAAAATTTTCTTGTAATTCTTTTTTTTCTTAAATTTTCCATCTTCTTACATTATCCACCTATTTTTGGTATAGCCTTTGTATTAGAAGACATACAAAATTTGCCATATAGTAGATTTTCCAGCTACTTTTTCCATTAGAGCCTGAAACATATTAATCATAGTTCTGATGAAATCTTAGTCGTTTACTGGGCCAGTGTCTCCAGGCTGTGACTTCCACAAATATTCAGTGATACAGCTGTTTTTTGTTTTAACCTCCTGCTCTTTTCTCTCTTCACTGACAATGGCATCCTGATCTACCTTCTTCAAGCCCTGACTCACACTAATTTAGCTCTACCTACACATTAGCAGACAGTGGGAGGCTAAAGGGAGCTGATGTGGAAGCAGTGCCCTACCCCAAGCTGGTATAAAGCTCTGGAAAAGTATTTTTCTCTGTAAAAGTTTTTGTTCTTCTTCTTGTTGTTGTTTTAATGGACAGGTCTCTTGGTGTATTTCACAATGATTACTCTATCCCCTGTCAGACAGAGCCAGAGTTGGGGTGTCTTCTCCATGGAAATCTGATCAAGTTCCTGGAAGGAGAGCCTGTGAAAGTTTGAGGGAGCTCACTCTGTGGCCCACACGGAGTTTCTCATTCTCATGCTAGTTCTTACTTGTCCTCTGGTGATTTACCGAAATTCATCATGTAAGAGTTCATACTAGCTTTTGGCTCCAGAAGTGCAGATCTTGACTGTGTCTCTCTTGATGTTGCTGTCTCTCCAGATCTGAGGATGGTGGTTTGCCTTGCAACCTCAGTTCTCCGTGTGGTCTAAGAAAACGCTTTGATTTTCAGGTTATCCAACCTACTCTTTTTATAAGCATTCGAGTATAGACAGGAAGGTCTTTACATAACAGAAGTGGTCCTGCCAGTAGTTTTTGATTTCCATCTATGTTTGGATGTTTTCTGTTGTTCAATCTGGTTAGTCTTCTTCCTACCACAGATTTTTGCATTTGCTTTAGTCTGTCTCAAATGCTTTCCATTCCAGTCTTCAACTAGATAGCACTTCCTTCAAAATTGAAATAATACTTACCAAGATACACAAGAGAGTTCTTTGCTATAACTCTAGGACTGCTACCACCACATTGTACCTAGATGTATACAACGGATGTGCTGTAGACATCTACGTCTGTGTCTAATGTTTATTCGCATATCCTATTGTTTCTTGTTTAATTGTATTTGCAATTTTTGACTGAAACCATATAGTTCAATTAATACATGTTATTGCAAACAGTCTCTTAGCTCTAGTAAATGAAAATAAATATCTGTTCTTGTTCATTGGTGTATATATAATGTTTTTTACAAAAGACAGCCATTATTTCTATTTAAAGATAAAAAATGGATACAGAGAGAATGAGAGAAAATAAAAGTATGTCTTTATTATTAACATTTCTATTATTATAATATCTCCTTAAAACAAATAACATTAGCAACTATTGCCTGCTAAGAGCAGTAGCTTCTTTTGGAAAGTAGCAATGCTAGCCTAATGTTTATTTTAGGGAAGATGAAAATAGAAAATATTCTAAAGCTCCATTTCCACACAGTTCTGAATATGTCATAACGTCATAATTTTCATCTGAGTATTACATTACAGTGATACCAATAAGATATTTTAAGTAATAAATTATGGGCCCAAATTTAGATTACACAGAAATACCTTATCAGTATCGCTATCATTATAAGTGTTCAGTATTGTTAGTGTCACTGTCACTATAAGTGTTCAGTCTATGGCTTCAATGAAAGTTGCTACACATTTGGAATTTTGGGGAAATGAAGTATCAGAATATTCAGTATCTTATTTAATCTTAAAATACATAAAGTTTGTCTGTATGTATGTGTATATATGTATATATATGAACTTGTAAAACTGCAATCAATCCTTCAGTGTCACACACACATGCCACATACACACACCTATGCAGTGTCACAAAAAGAGTGACTGCACCCTCACATGTTCTCATAGCATGATGGCATGATGTTATGTTCCTATTTTTCCGAACAGTCCCTGCTTATACACTGTTTGTCACCACGTAATTATTATTAAAATATCAATGCTATCAAGTCATTTAGTTGGAAAGAGTATCATGTAGAAGGCAAAATCCATTTGTATTATGCTTTTATCTACCCTTCTCATGAAGGTATTTACTCTCTGTATTAACTATTTAAATGAACAGATATTATAAACGAACAAATATAAATAAAACATGCAGAGGAAAATAGCTTGTGTTTTTCAATATGCCTTGAAATCTTACCTTCTATATAAACATGCTAAAATATTAGACAAGATCCAGGGGTGAGGAAAAGCAGTGTCTTTCCTGCTGAAGTGTGCAACAGCAGAGGTAAAAGAGTTTGAGAGGCTGAGCGTGGTGACTCACGCCTGTAATCCTAGCACTTTGGGAGGCCAAAGTGGGCGGATCACTTGAAGTCCGGAGTTCGAGACCAGCCTGACCAACATGGAGAAACCCTGTCTCTACTAAGTATACGAAATTTTCTAGGCATTGGGGTGCATGCCTGTAATCCCAGCTACTTTGGGAGGCCAAGGTGGGCAGATCACTTGAGGTCAGGAGTTCGAGACCAGCCTGACCAACATGGAGAAACTCCATCTCTACTAAAAATACAAAATTGGTTGGGCATGCTTGTGCATGCCTGTAATCCCAACTACTTGGGAGGCTGTGGCAGGAGAATCACTTGACCCTGGGAGGGGAAGGTTGTGATGAGCCAAGATCATGCCATTGCACTCCAGCCTGGGCAACAAGAGTGAAACTCTGTCTCAAAAAAAAAAAAAAAAAGAGTTTGAGAAGAAGCTAAAGAAGATCAAATATGAAGAGGGGAGTTCTGTTATACTCACTGCTTTGAATATGAAAAGCAGTCTTTAATAGCACAGATAAATGTTGGGTGCCAGCCCTAACCCTGTACATGTGTGCCCTTAGTCCCTGTGGTGATGAGGGAGTGAGAAAAGAAATAAAGATAAGAGTTGAGTTTCAAAATATGGGTTCAGGGGACCAACGCAAGTGCAGGGACCACGCTGGCCCTGAACTCTGGGCTCCACACACTTCTATTAGGTGCATTATCTCATTAATCTTGTGGGCTGTGGTGAGGGGAGATGAGAAGGCTAAACTAAAAGCTATTCTGGGGTAAGATAGCTGAGGGTAGAGCATGAATCTGCCGCATTCAATAGCACATGTGATTCTTCTAAGAAATATTAACCTAGAACACTGAATTTTACCAGTGATTGTTATTAAGGTGCATCTGCATAGAAGCACAGTGGACAAGGTGCCACCAAGTATGACCACACACAATGCATCAAGGGGCATTTATCTCCTAAGCATTGAGGACACAGAAAAATCAAAGTTATTCCATATTCTGAGAACCTAGGCACAGCCCGCGGCGCTCCGGTTATCTCTGCCCTGCAAGGCCTTCCTGCCTTGCAAGCTCCCATCTGCAAAGACCCTCCCAAGTCTAGTGAGCAGAGGTCACATTCCCTCCCAGAGTTCTTGCACAAGCCCTCTTTACGAGACCCTCATGCGGAACCTGTGTTGAGAAGAGATCGTGGGACCAAAGCAGTCTTTCCTGCCTTGCAACCACACCGCAGTGCTCCACGGTTTTAAAGCGCTCTCATGTGGCCTTTACTATAGGCCTCCTGTTACCTTACCGCTTGATTTCTGTTTTTACAGGCCTTAAACAATTTTTATTTTACTTCACCATTGTTTGGAGTTGTCTTAACTCAATATTTGATCCGTGGTACGAATCTCAATGTATAAAATGCAAAGCAAGCTTGTAATCATTTAACTAGAAATAACATAGGTCTGCCCCTGGCCATCTTGGCCCACAGATACATATGTAGAATTGCTTGTCAGCTAAAAATATCTTGAGTTGTTTATTTGTCTGAAAACCTATTTTAATAACTGGCAATTTTTACAACTGATAATATGTTACTATAAATAAACCATAGTATTATTATTATATTTATATTTGAAAAAAAATACATGAAAGTTAACCTTTAAAATAGGACAGTATGTAAATCTCACATGTTTTCCTGGCCTTGGACAGACACTATTGAATTATTGAGAATGAATTGTCCAGTGCATCTTGGAATAATCAGGGAAGAATTCTCACCAGCAAAGGATCTGAAGTATGGACAGAAACAAGGCAAGCAGAGAGGATTGCATTCTCGAGGGTCTGGAAAGATAAGATCTAAGACATGTTGGTTGATTGGCATCTCACAGAGTTCAGGGGGAGTATGCAGGGACCTATATTGGAGAAAATGTGAATACTCTTATAAAAATATGACATTAAGCCTGTTTTGGGGAGTTCAAAGATATGTTAGAGTAATACTCACTTTACAGGAAGTACTAAACCTTCAGAGGTATTTGACCAAGCGAGTGCCAACATGTACAGCAAACAAATAAATGTGTTTGCCCCCAAAGATAACTTTCCATGATATTTACAGGAAAGAATACTGGCCCCAATTATCTCAATCCTTAGTACTACGATAATTGATCTGAAAAACTTAGCACATGAAATCTTCCTTGCAAACTCTTTGCTGTTTCTCACATAAGCCTGTTCTCCCTCTCCATACGTATTATGTTTTAATTATTTGGTTAATAACATGTATTTGGTTATACATGTTCAGCTATTCTTCATTTTCTTTCACAAATCTCTATTTGGATATATCAAATATCTACTAGATCCAGTGGGGACCCCAGATTTTATTAATGTTACTGGCTTTAGCATTATGACCCCTTAAAACTTTCACACTCACTGCAAGAACTGTCATGGTTTTATTTCTTCCCTTTTGTATTGCTTATTCTCCAAAATGAATTCTCATTTCCTTCTAATTTCATTAACAGCTACTGTACCAAATATTTTCTCTAATCACAATTCAGCATGGTGAATATTTATTTTCAGATCCCACAACTAGATCACATTGCTTTTTTGTTTTCAAACAGAACTGCACTGTAACTATGATACCTTTACAGTAGCAATTTCACAACTTTTACAATAAACATTATTATATTTCTCACTTTGACCATTTAAACAAGGTTGTTTGGTAAAAAATACAGTCAGCTGAGCAGTGTGTGACTTTCAATTGCAGAAATTTATTATGTAAATTGTCTATGATTTTTAGGCTATCACTAGCCCACAAACATGTAATAAAGAGTAAAAACTTTTTAGTGTATACTGTTTATAACTCTTCTTACTTTTCAATACTAAGAAATTGGGAGGAAAAAACAAACTTTCTATTTGTGAAGATTTATAAACATCTTAAAATTGGTATTTAAATAGATGAATTATTTGCTGAAATAGTAGGTTTTAATTAAAGCTGCATAATGAGTACTGTTACAGTACAGTACAAAAATTTGTCTCACAAGATTAAATTATTAACTTGTTTTATAAACCTTACATGATTTATGCAATGCTAATTAAAGTGTAGCGAAGTAATGTCATCAACACATGACCAATGCTTCTCATTTCAAAAACTACTTATGCAAATTTCATTTCTTAAAATGGAATTTGTAATTTATTTTTCTGTAGCACTTACATAGTGTGTACTCACTAGGATTTAATGAAACACATTTACATGGGATTTAAACATTGCTTTTTATTAAAATTATATTTTAACTCTGAATCCATTTGGACTGTGGCTATTTTTTTCACATAAATGTCTTCAATAACAGATCATCTTTTGATTTTCCAGATAATCAGTTCACATCTGCTTATATAAAACATTGCATTCTTTATAGAGATCTAATTATTGCTAATCTACTGTGCTTGAGGGAAAGGAAGTTGCGTTAAGCTAGCTGATATGAAATTCAAGAACACTGAGCCAAAACTTAAAAAGTGGGAGAAAAAAAGCTAAATGGCTGATGACTGAGGCATAAAATATAAAGCATCTAATCCTTTCAAATGTTGTTAGTTTTTTCCTTTGTTCACTTTGTCTTTGTTGACCAAGATATGAATTATAATTACCTAATGCTCCAAAGAAATAACAACAAACTTCCAGAGGAAGTAAATGTTGCCATTACTATTTCCTTCTAAGAGATTAATAAGCATTCTTCAAACTCATTAAATTGTACCAATGTTTTTGAAAAGGAAAAAAATATGCTGGTATTAGTTCTGATTAGTTTTACTACAGTTCACTCTGTTAAATACTCATAAAAGTATTTAATCTGGGAAAGATCATAATGCCAGATAGCATGTAAATATAATCAAATAAACATTCAGACATCTCTTTTTGATTTGGCATATGATTTGATGTGGAATTTTCTATTGCATAGAAGTATTAATTAGTTAAAGAAATATTATTTCCTAAAGGATGTCTCATGAAAAAGATCCAAAAGTTGCTTTTTAAAGCAAGATTCACAGATCAAACATCTTGAGAAAAAAATGTGTTTCATCATCCACTAAAAGAGTCACAGTCAGCTTAGAATACAAAAATAAAAGGCTTTAGAAAATGTTCTTTAAAGTTTTCAAATTCTTTTCACCATAGTCTAATTTTTATGAAATAATTCAAACATCTTAAGCATTGTTCCTCTCATGAACCCTGGTCTGTCGCAATAGTGTCTAAAAATGTGTGGTAATATCAGTGATTATAATAGATAAAAGTACTTTATTATATATGGGAAAGAAAAGATTGGCAAAAGGAAAAGTGAATTGTTTAGACGCAGTATCAGAAATGATTGCTGGTTTCAACTTTAGTGTCAGTAGAGGAATGTGGGTATGGTACTACTGGTTTATAATGGTAATGAAACTACCATATTTCTTTTGCTTATGTTTATTCAATTGTTACTTTGAGGATGTATATTATTAATAAATATATATTCAGACATGATCCTTATACAGTCTGTAAATTTCTAAAGTATCGTAAACAAAAATAAAAATAATATGACTTTGATAAAATATTTTTAAAGATAACTTGATCAGTCTCTTTTTAATTTTTGTTTCAGAATTAACACCATATAATGTTACCAGTCCAATTCCAATGAGAAAATGAAACCAGACCAATTGTCCCAAAGAACTAACATTTTTAGTCTTTTTAAATAGCCATAGAACTTGAGGCTCCCGTCTTAAATCTTGAAACTTACATTTGTCTTATCTGAGTCCCTTCCTCAGGAAACCATTCTCAGTCATCCCAAATGGTATCAAAAGACTGAAACTCACCAGATCACCACATTCAGACAGTGGGAAGCCAGACCCTTTATCTTTCACGGTTTCTTTTCCCCTCCTTAGTTCCTGTTTACCTGCATGTAGTTACATTCCTTCCTGGCTACCTAAACCCCCAGTTTTGCTTGGCCAAAGAAATGGATTTGAGACTGATTCCTGTTCTCCTCATTGCAACACCCAAATAAAGCCTTCTTCCCTGGCAATATTTGCTGTCTCAGTGATTGGCTTTCTGTGCAGTGAGTAGCAGAACCTAGACCATACACTTGTGTTTTGGTAACAGAATATGCATTTTAAATGCTCAATAAATGTCTAATTTTTACTTTCTTCCTGTGATACCAGTGGTTTAAGTAGTTTTCAATAATTTAAGCATTTATTACATAGGCAATTCAACCACATGCGCAAATAGCTCATTCATACATAGGCACTTTCTGAAATGTAATGTTAGCATTAAATCTTAGTGATTTAATGGATAGATCTATTGTCTTGGGTTTAAAAATCTAGAATGTACAGAGAACTGTTTCTTTTTCATACCAAGTCTAGGAAAGGCCTAAAAATATAAAGCATGTTATAATGTATCCAATGACATCAAGGAGTTTAGAAGAGATACAGTGAACATCCATTAATGCTATTGAGTTGCATGTGGCTATAACAAATAAGTGAATGGCATAAACATACAACTAAACTACATCGATGATCACTATACTTTGATTACACTAAATAAAATACCTAATCTCTCTTTGGAGTAAGATATATAATATTAGTATTTTAATTATATTCCTAAATGTTAAAAATTGAGTCAAATGAGAAATAATACTTATCAGTCATGAGATACTTGATTTTTTTGCAGAATATCAAGATTCAGATCCTTTCTTACCCTAGTTTTGGCTTTGTGATTGAGGGTTAGCTAGTTGACATTTTTGTGCCTCCACTATTCTCATCAATACCAACTGGGATAATATACCCTGCCTAACTATTTTGCTAACATTTCTAGTAAAAATGTTACTCAGTATATATTAATATGCATAATCATAGCTTTATTTTATGAAATTCACAGTTCGGTCTGCCTTTTATAGGAAAAACTAAAATTTAATAATTAAGTATATTAATATTCTTCAGTTTCTTTGAATTATGCAATCTATTGTAAAAAATGAATTGAAAATAATAAAAGGAGATTTTCAATAGAAAAGTCATTATTTAAACATGCTTATAAGTTGTGGCTCTTTTATACTTTTTAATTTGTGAATTTGTAAAGTTTAAGAAGTGATTTAAATTATGAAAATTTAGGTTGTGTACCTTGAATCACAATAAATATAAAATAATGTTTAAAAAATGGCCATCATAGCAACCATACCAACATATGTATTTTAAATGATTGATTTTTTTTTCGGAATAATACATATATAAACGGTGTACATAGTAACATTTAAACAAATAATTGTTTGCTCTTTGTCTAATTTTTATTTTCTTTATCTGATACCAGTGTTTTAAGTAGTTTTCTATAATTTAAGCTAATATTACATAGGCAATTCAACCACACACGCAAACAGCTCATTCACTTATAGGAACTTTTTTTTTTTTTTTTTTGAGATGGAACCTGGCTCAGCCACCCAGGCTGGAGTATAGTGGCGTGATCTCTGCTCATTGCAACCACTGTCTCCCGGATTCAAGCAATTCTCCCATCTCAGCCTCCGGAGTAGCTGGGATTACAGGTACCTGCCACTAGGTCTAGCTAATTTTTGTATTTTAGTAGAGATGGGGTTTCACCATGTTGGCCAGGCTGGTCTTAACTCCTGACCTCAGGTGAACTGCCTGCCTCAGCCTCCCAAAATTCCAGGATTAGAGGCGTGAGCCACCATGCCCCACCCACATATAGAAACTTTCTAAAATGTAATCTTAGTCTTTCTTCTTCTTATGTGTTCCTTATAATGTAGTTTTCATCAAGTATACAACATATTTTGTACCCTACTTTTAGAAAATAATATTTCCTCTAATAGGTTGTAGTAAAACTAACAATATGTCAGAACAAAATGAAATATAAATCAATATAAAATCCATACATATTAGTTTACCTTACTGGTTTCACCGTCTTAAATAATTGCAATGACAACTAATAGCCATACTTCAAATCCTGAGAATCAATCTAAAGTTTTTCTTTTCCTTTGCTTTGCACAATAAGGTGTATAATTCTACCCCACAAATAGAGAACCTTACATTCAAGTAGGAAAGGTATTAACAAATAATTGCAATACATTCTCTTAAGTTCTGTATCAAAGTATGTGTATATGTATATATATGTGCTTGTGTATACATAAGCACATATTCATGTATACATAAGACTACACACACATGTAAGGACAGTGATACACAATGGTTGACATGAAGATACAATGATAAACAAAGGTGAAAATGATCAATTATAAATGAAACTTTGGCTGGTTCGGTGGCTCATACCTGTAATCCTAGCACTTTGGGTGTCTGGTGGGAGGATAGCTTGAGCCCCAGAAGTAGAGGCTGAAGTGAGCTGTGGTCCCACTGCACTCCAGCTTGGGCCACAGAGTGAGACCTTGTCTGAAAACAAACAACAAAAACAAAAACAAGTGCCTGGAATCATGAAATAGGATGCTTTACTTAGGTAAATATATACAGTTGACCTTTGAACACTGGTCTGAACTGTACAGGTCAACTTATATGTGAATTTTTTTTCAACCAAACACCGACTGAAAATGTGTTCACCAGATGAAAAATTTACATACGCTGAGGGCCAAATTTTCAAATATGTGGGTTCTCACAGGGATGACTGAGGGACTTGAGCATGTGTGGATGTTGGTAAATGTGGGAGGTCCTGGAACCACTACCCCGTGTATATCCAGGGACTAATTGACTGTTACTAGCAGAAGGGCTCGCAGTAGGCTATTGAGTTTGAGATAATAGGAAGGAAATGTCTTATTGGTCTTATAAAGGAGTATGAGATGCAGAGCAACTGAAGAGTTAAAAAAATTAATCTTATGCTTCTATAAGATGTTTAAAACATTATTATTAGAGAGTTTAGGACAGGTTACAAAGGGTGTCTAATAGCGACAAGAAGACAATTTGAGACAGTTCATTGCAGCAAGTAGGAAAAGGTGGATTTTAGAAGTAACTGTGCTCACCAGAACTGGCAACAAAAATGAGAACTAGGAGACAGCACTGACAGGATATAGCATCAAATGAAATGTGGTGTTTGAGACAGAGGCAGGTGATGTTTAACATTAACAATATTTTCATGCTGTTATTAATAAGAACAAAAATTATAGAAGGATAACAAGATGGTAATGGGGATCACCTAAGTCCACATTTTTATTAGATTTGAGAAGATGTGTAAGTTTAAGTGTAAAATACAAAGCTTATAGTAAAACAGATGTCAGGTTGAATAATAAAAATGATGAAACTTCCCCTGTGTCATTTTGGGTAAGTTACTTCATTTCTCTGGGCCAGTTTCATTCATTGTATAATGGGACAATAATATTTTCTTTTGGTTAGTTGGTTGTGCGAATTAAATGTTATATGTAAGATGGTAATGTCTAGAATGGCACTAGGCCCATGGGAAACATTGATTAATGTTGAAAATTACTATTATCTGTTAAAGGCAAATTCCAATAACTACCTTGTTAGGTGGTTGAGTATATATACAAGATAAAAAGTTGTCACACAGCCTGACACATGTGTTCTTTTTTCTTTTTTTTTTTTACAAACAGTAGCTGTAGTTATTATAGGTATCAAAATATCTACATGGAAACAGAGTTGACATGTCTGTATGAGGTCTTTAAAGATTCATGATAGAAATACAGATTAACATTCTGTAGGTAGCTATTAGAGGAAACAGTGCCTGGATTATACTACTTTGTGAAAAAGAAGGGCAATTCAAAGGTAGAATCTTGAATAAACACCAAATGTTAAAAGACAGATAGAGCAAATGTATTTGATGAAGATAACTGCCAATAAGCAAACTAGTATCCTATATATATGGTATGTTGCATATAATTGACTGTGGGGTCTGAGGCTTTCTTTTTCAGTAGATATAGGACTGGATGCACTATTTCTGTGAGTAGGGAAAGACAATTCATGTCACCCACACTAGTTTGTATGATTACATTTGTCACAAACACAATTTCAGAGCATTTTGAATTTTAGAATTATGGAAAAGATATTGAAATGCTGATATTCTGATAGGATTGCCAAACGTATAAAAACAGCATATAAAATTTGCCTACTTATAAGTCAAATAAAAAGGCTTTCATGGTACCTGGAAAATAGGTCAAGACTAAGGCAAAGAGGGTGAATGCAAGAAAACTTTGACAGAGGAAACTACATTGAAGAAAGAAGAAATAGGACAATGGTAGCTGAAATCATGAGTAGAAATGAAGACTGAGTTTTGTTTAGAAAGGCAGAACAGAGCAGTAACAGAGAGGTGCTAGAGACCATCTAAGTTTACAAAAATAATGTTTAATAAAAATATCTAAAAATATAACCCTACAACCACTATTCTAGATAAAAGAGAAAAAATTAAACACAGGATTCTTAAAAGGAGCATAGGAAAGAATATAAAAGAAAAGAATTTATCTACTTTATTTTCAGTCACACAAGCCTAATGATCCTGTAGTTAGTTAGAAAAGCCAGAACTCTTTTTTTGAAAGATCTATCAGTTGGAAATGTCCGTATTCAAAACATACAAAGTAAGACTTTCATAATCTTTGATTTTGTAATAGCCTAAGAATGGTTCAGTGTGTGTTTACTTTCAGGAAAAGACGGGGGAGTGTAACTGAAATTTTACTTCATTTAATACTTGCTTCCAAATAGTCATTTGGTTGCCAAGAAAATGAGCTCATTTTTCTTACCCGTGACTTGTGTTTTCTCTCCTTTACTCTGTGAACGTTTTAATAATAGGAATCTTGTTGATTAAGGTTTTTTCTAATAAGCATTTTAGGTGAAAAATTTGCCTGCATCAGTGGAACAAATTTTAAGGAAGAATTTTGAGTTTATTAGAAAAAGAAAATAATTTCTAAGGATTTTTCAAAGTTGTATTCGGATTTCTGGAAAGTCCTCCTTTGTGAGAAGTATAATGTTTTATATATGTCATCATTTTTAAATTTATTTTACATGAAGTGGTTGTCACGTGCAATTATATTTGCAAATGATTCTCCTAACACCCTAGTAAGTCAAGTAATATGAGCAAACAAAAAGTGATTCACCGGATTTCACTTTGTTTTGTAGAAAGTATGGTCATTCAAGACAATGAGGTAGAAATTAAACTTAGTAGAAATTTTGGAAAAATACTTGGGGCTTAGGTGAGAGTAATAATCATGTGTCCAAGATTTAGGTCCATGCTGTCTTATGGAACAAGAGTATGATAAAAATGCTTTACTTAGTATTCTGGTGCATATATCCTAACACTCTTTCCTTCAACATTGAAATTATTTTCTAATGCACTATACTTACTATATTTGACTTTGTTACTCAGTGTATCTTCTACTTGTGAATAATTGTGTGTGTTTGTATGCATAATGATCTCTTAACTTTTTAAGATTAATCAAATGATAATAGTTAAGAAATATTACTTTGAATGTTTATTTTATTTTTAGCACAAGCTTTGAAGTTATGCACATTATGTGGGAAAGTCCCCACTGATTACTTTTCTGAAGGAAATTGTGTTGCAATACAATTTAGATATTAATATTGCATATTACTGAATGAAATCCTGGATGAATATGTACCTGCATTGATTGTCTTGAGAAATATTGGAAATAATTGTCACCACCCAATGAAGGTTTTTATTTTCAAAATTCTTCACAGTTTCCTGAATGGACTTTTATATTCTCAGAATATGACCATCACCAGAATTAGTTGCATGGAACAATAAACATTATGAAAAGCCTAACCGTCACACTGTTTACAAAGCAAACATGCAAACGATGTGAGATATGTCAACGTACAAAGCACAGATGGTGACTGAGTGCCAACATTTTAAGTGATCCTTTTCAGTTGATCATGCATAATTTAATATGTCAGTCATTTAAGGCTCAATAGGAAACAGAAAACTTGTGGGAAGTAAGTGAAAACAAACCTCTTGGAGCCAATATTAACAATAAGCAAACTACAACACAGCAGGCAAAAAGTATTATTAGATGACTTTCCTGCATTTGGATTTCGATTTGAAAATTCTGTATTATTCTTTTCCTCTTCCAAAGGGACCCAGAATTCAAAGAATGTAATGTAGTTTTTATTCATTTTGTTGAAAGTTAGCTTCTTGTTATTGAAGTATTTTTGTAATAGCCAAATGCAGATATAAATAGAAGAAACATTAAAAACATGATGAGTTTCTTACATATGTAAACCTTTATTGATGAAAATATTAATAGATGTGTATAACATGAAAACTTAGAAAATCTGTAGATATAATTAAGCATTTCTTTGTTGATAACTGTTATTATATTTTTAGTTTCCAGTAAATGTTATTCAAATTATTTTAGAATTAAGTAAATGTGATGTGGGCAGTGTAGTAAACTTAGCTGTTCTTTAAATTTTTAATTTACAAAAGTACTTTACATTTTTTAAAATTGAATTTATTCATTCTATGCATTTTTGTGTGAAACTGGTAGGTATATGCTGACAGTTTTATTTCTCTACCTAAGTTAATTCTACTATAAAAGGTAGTGTGATTAACTAGTGATACATAAATTTACATTTGTATAACTGATTTTAAAGGTATTGGAAAAAGAAATAAAAGACTTCATTATTAACAACTACCCTTAGCCAATAAAGCAATATGCCATAAGGACCTAAAAATGTTAAGGTGAATTTTTAAAACTGTAGGGAAAAAGTGTTCTACAAGCCCCATTAGGTGAAGCTACAGCAGCGCAAAGCTGTAGTGTAGGAGGTTTGCGTATGCCCAAGGAAAAACCTAGAAGAAAGAAACTTATCAAAAGCACTGAACATTTGAACTGTGTTTTCACCCAAGTTTCCAGTAATTGTGGCTGGTGGCCCAGGATATTAGATAGTCAGCCAGGCCACCTGCACTTGTCACTGCTCAAGAGTAACTGCAAGCCTGCCTAATATCAAAGTGTAGTCAAAATAAGGAATAAATAACAAATGTAAAACAGTGTTAAATTTCTTTTGCTTTGGCCCATGTATATTTTATCTTAGGTACTTTTCATCTTTCCTATAGCTACTATGTTAATATAAGTGTAGTATGCAAATAAAATACTTAGCATTTTCCTTTTGCACAAACCTATACAGGTGCTGAATACAAAGATGAACAATATGAATGAAAGAATATCTGAATTTACATAGGCTACATTTAAATATGGGAAATATTGAAATTCACAGATTCTTAGTAGAACATTATGATTTGAACAATGTGGAATTCAGATGCAAATATAGCTCTAGATATATTAAAATGTTAATCCTATTTCAACAAAAAATATTATATTTAATACATATCACAAACCATTACGTTAAAAGATTCAAAGGTGATAATGTCAAAACTGGAGATTGAAAGCTGGAAAGAGTAGAGACTTCCAAAATACTATGTTTTTTTTTTTTCATTTTTCTATAGTTTTAAAACTATACTTGGAAATTAGAACAAATTCTATCTAAGCAAGGAAAATGGCTGAGAAAAGCAAAGGGTCAGTCTGCTTGACTTTCATCTATCTTTCTGTATTTTTTCTGTCTGTCACTAAGACAGAGTAAAAGCTAAGCAGAAGGCTCAGTGTAAGCTGTGTTTTGGCAATTTTGACAACAAAACATATAAAGCACACATTCTTAGGAGATTTCAGAAAAATGTAATTTTTTACTGTAGTTATTTAAATGTAGCCCTGACAATTAATATTAACTGACAACATTTAGAGTTTTTTAGGGTGTATTTGGGATCATGGACAGCAAAGAACGACATTTTAAAAATTGTTAATTTCCTGGTAGTAATAAAGCATATATTTTTATACAAGACTATATTCTCCAAAAACCATAATATAATTGTGGTATATATTTAATAAAATATATACTGAATTTGTTTCCATATTTAATATGTATTTATTATCAATGTATATCATATCCTTTTAGAATATTTTATATATACTATATATGTCCTCTTATAAATATGTACTTATAAATATATCTGTTCTCTTAAAAGTTCAAAACAGCATATATTAAAACATTGAAAAAAACCTTACAATTAAGAAAACTGCTTAAATTTTACTCAGTATTTCATAAATATCCTTCCTTTTTTTTTCTTTTCAACCAAGTAGTTATTAGAATCTCTAAAGATTCAACTGTGAATTCAAATAAAAATATCTGTGATTAGTTTGGTTTTGTAGTTGTTTAGTTTGGTTATAACATATTGTTGTTGGCTCTGTGAGGTTGACATTTGTTATCACAAGCTTCACACTCTGAATAATTCTCTCCCATTGTCCAATATTAAGGGGAAAATACTTAACAATAATTGAAAGTTAAATAGAATTATTTCTGCTAGGTAATGAGCTCCTAGATAATAAATGGAATTTTTTTTCTGAGTTTTGATCTCTTCAGCAAGAAAAGGAGCTAAATTTTAAAACTTAATAAGTATTTATCTTATACTTGCCTTGGGTATATATATTTTCTCAAAAAATAAATGTCTGATTATATTATTCTGTTTTCACACTGCTAATAAAGACATTCCTGAGATGGGATGAATTACAAAGAAAAAGAGGTTTAATGGACTCAATTCCACATGGCTGGGGAAGCCTCACAATCATGGCAGAAGGCAGAAGGCAAGTCTTACATGGCAGCAGGCAAGAGAAAGAATGAGAACCAAGTGAAAGTGGTTTCCCCTTATAAAACCATCAGATCTCATGAGACTTATTCACTACCATGAGAAGAGTATAGGGGAAACGTCCCCATGATTCAGTTATCTCCCACCAGGTCCCTCCCACAACACATGAGCATTATGGGAGCTACAATTCAAGGTGAGATTTGGGTGCGGACACAGCCAAACCTTGTCACTGATTAAAGTGAGTTTGCTATTGTTAGCATAAAAAACCATAGAATAACTGGCTTTTCCCATAGGTGCAGTAATCTGGGATTTGATATCACAGTTTCCACAATGACCTTGTCTGCTTTTTCTGTGGACCACACCCATAAGGGAAGAGTATGTTCAACCACAGATTACATTATCTGAATGGCATAATGTCACAGGCTCCTCAAAGTGCCCAAATATCTACTCTACAAACTGCCCCCACATTTTGACAATTGTTATTAGGATATGTGTCCAAATATCATTTTAAATACAGAGAAGACAGTATCATTTGTTATAATAGTTTTATGTGTACATTACACACCTAGGATTGTGCAAGCATTTGCCTCACTAAACCATCATTCAAGAAGTTATTAATTGAGACTTAGGAGTTAAATAACTTGCCAAGTGATACACACTAGCAAGCTGTTAACCTGGGATTTAAACTAGAATTCTAAATTTAAAGCCTTTATTATTACTCCGCATCATTCCATTACATCATATTTTATCAAGACTATTTGTTAGGCAGAAAATGCTACTAAGTGACAATTAAATTAGACCTAATAGAAAATGAAGTTTCTACTGGATTTATTGAAAATAAAGATGTTAAGAAATGTTCCTACTTTTTGTGAACTGAGGAGAATTTTAAGATAATAAGATCCAAATTCCTTTTTTTAATGACAGGGAAACTTAGAGTATGTATAACTAATTCCAAACTGCACAACAACAAATATGGATTAAAACAGATATTAGCTGACCTCTATCAGCCTAGATAGAAAGAAAAATTATTCTCTAGTCTTAGATTTATACTCACTCACTATTTCCCGTTCTCTATTGGAGCATCGGTAACTGTTCTGGCAATAATGCCTTAAATATTGCTTTAAATCTGGCTTCTAATTCACCTCATGAGGGTATTTTATCAAAGGGAGTAGAGAGGAAGATAGTCCAGAGTGAGTATGGAAGAGAACCAAAGACCAACTTGCTTCTCCACTTAATTCTATGGTAAGCTTAGCCTGTCTGTTGACTAAAGCAGTATATGCTGTAGAATATACTCAGTCACACTGTCTAATGGTGCCTTGCAGATTTATTTATATGTGCTTCTAATCATAACTGTTTTCCCTGCTGGAAACTGAAAGTAAAATTGGCCCTTTTTTTTCCCAAAGAAGCCCTTTCTGTATTTTTCATATGCAGAGGACTATGGCAAGATGGATTCAGTAGATTTCACAAAACAGAAATTGAACATGGCCAAGTGAAAAATACAGTCTGCAAATGTGAGAAAATGAATTAGGATAGACACTGATAAGTTTTACTAGCAAAAATTCATTATTTTTAGGATCTGATAGCAGAAGGGATTCATCAAAATATGAATGAGCAGCTAATCACAAAAGAGCAGAGCAGAGGACCACCTTAGCTAGTGCATAGATTCTAAACGTACGCATTCTTTGTTTTCATGCAGGACATTGTGAGTGCAGCAGAGTGCATCTGCTATGCCATTATTTAGATCCTCTCTTCCTGTTAGTTTTTAACATGGAGGCCTCATGTTCAAGAGCCCTTTGGAATTACTGATTTGATATTTAGCCCAAGAATATTATAGGAATCATCACCAAATATTCATAAGAAAAAACAGACTTCTGTAGTGTTAAGTCGATAAGAGTAGAGTTGTTACTACATCATAGTTTATGACATGCTTATACAATGCACTCAATAAAAACTTCCATTGCCTAACAAAAGCAAGTGAAAATTGATAAGAGATTATTCTAGACATGGGCAAATAGTCCCTTTGAGAGGGTACTTGTGTCTATGGCTGGAAATAGATGTAAACTCAAACACTGAATAAGATTACAACCACCTTACCTAGTACTGGATCATAGACATCCTATAAACCAAAGCAGAAACCAACCATTCCTAGAAACTCTCTACGCTAAATAGAGAAACAAGGACCAGAATTCTGTATTTAACTCCATGTAGGTCAAAGCAAAAACTGACCATCACTGGAAACTGTCTGATTTAAACAGAAAAACAAACCAAAAACCCCCAGAATTCTGGACCCAACTCTTGGTACCCACAAGGAGCTGATCTTAAGTGGATCCTATGTTTTTTAATGAAAATTATAATCACTGCCTAGATTAAGAAGAAGACCCAGAGGATCTACAGTTAATTAACTAAGACAGGATTTTACAAAGGCATTCCAAGGAACAAATAGTCCAGAAAATGCCTCCAATAAAGCATTTATAGGCAAATACATTTGGGAAATCACAGAAATTCAGAAAGCACATTAGCATATTAAAGTCTCCAGTTAAAAACTTCCGTGCAACTTTGCAGAATGAGTTTATTTCTAAATTTATTTGTTCATTGTATTATTGGTTTTGGTAAACTTAGTTAATACTGAGTTGCTGGCATTTCCAGAACACCTTTTAGGAATTAAACTAATATAGAGATCTCTTAGAGTGATGCAGCTGTAACCGTGGCTGTAGAAAAACACTGTGAAAAGGAAATGTGTTATGTCAAAAAAGCAGAAGGCAGAACAGTAAAGCCATGTCATACAAATCATCAAGTTGTATTAGCCTCAACACACTAGAGAAACCATGAGATTGACCTAATCCTGGCAGCAATAGTTTCAGCTGTCAATATATGATCTCATCATGGTAGGAATACAAACATTCCACCTTTACACACAGAAAATGATATGAAACCTGGTTATTTGTATGCTTTTATGTCATTTTTAGAGATTAAATTATTTATTTTGTCTCATAGGAATGTCTAATGTTGACATTTTTGTCTTTTATTACAACTTAAAACTTCCATTTGCCATATTGAGGTCAACTTACTTCAAAATAGGAAACCGACATGAATTACTTTGACTAATGTGCAAAGGTTTCTTTATAGGATCTCAAGACAATAGCAAGATGAGTTTTCTAAACGATAATATGGATATTTCGTGGCATAAGCATTCTTCAAACAAAGATTAAAATACACATGCCAAGGAAGGGAGAAAAGCAACACATTGAGGGAACTAATCACAAGTATCACTGGGTTTAGTTTACTGTTTTTGTGATTTCAAAAATGTACCTTCTAACAAAGCAACAGGAATCTAGCCTTGAAATGCTAATAGGTCTTTTCTGAGTTATTGATAGATAGTAAAAGGCTTTTTCAAAAAAAAAAAAAAAAGACACATATAGCTTCTGTAAGAGACTTTGACTGGCTCACAGGAAAATGAGAATATGGTCTTTCTGCAAATAATGACAGCAGCAGCTACTTCTCTATATTACTCACAGATATAGATATAGAAAATCTGTAATAAAATACCAAAATATAAATAATAAATGTCTGTATAATATTTCAAGTGATTTATTTTCTATATTTTATATTCTCTATTGTCCCTTTTTCAAGACAAGTACTTATTATTTTGCCAGTCACATAAAGTAGAAAAATGTTTTCCTAAAATTAATTTTAAAAAAGATGAAAGAAATACAAAATTTGGAGTAGTTTGACAAGATTTTACACAAATCTCAGAACAGATAGGTCCAGACAATTAATATTATGATGTTTCACGTTTCGATATAAACATATTTTATTTATTATTTGAGAATAAATGAGATACTCATCTTTGCATGTGGAATCAGACCTTGGCAATCAGCACAAGTTTACTTTCTAAAACAAACATCTGTTTTTTCTCAGGTTACCACATAATCAATTTCAAACATAGTCACCATTTGTGATTGGACAACCTGCTATTTCCTTGACTGAATTCAAATTATTGTAGTCCTTTATAAACTTCTTTTACTTCAGCAGCCTGTGTTATTGCCAAATTCCTTAAGATGTTTCTGCAAGCATCATTGTACAGCAATGTCCATTAGAAAATGCACAATGTGAAGAATGCTTTAGGCTGACGATCTGCCTTGAAGCAATCCTGGGTCATGTCAAGAAGATCCAATTTCAGCCAAGATAGGAAGTTGAACATTCTCAGCTAAAATTGATCATGAAAGTGTATTAGTTTACCAAAATGCCAATCAAATGATGCAGGCAGAGATGAGCTAAAGAGGCTAATGGGGAAAGTGAGCACATATTTGGCACACTAACAGATAACATATTGTCCTGTGGCTTCCAGCTCATGCTTTCCACTTAAAATAAAATTCTCAGACAATTCCTCGGTTGTGATACACTGTGAGCCCAGTGGTCATGGTCAGAGGCATTACAATTTAGCTTTATGGGGCTAGTCTGTAAAAGAGGGTGAATGACAGGAAGTCAAACCACATACTGACTGATAAGTTGAAGCAGAGTGATCACAAACAAGTCAGGCAGAGAAAACATCACAAAACCCCATTATTTGGCAAGTTAAAGCACTGTGAGACGGCTGAGAAGTGACAGCAGGGAAAGAAAAAAATATATACGAGCGTGTAAGCTACTGAATAGGGAAAGCTCAATTTGTGCAAAAATGTCATGAAGTCCTTGGGGCAGAGGCAAAATCCTGCACGATGACAGGTCCTGCAAGCAGCGGTCATAGCTAGTGGCTAAGAAACAGTGCACAAATATTCTCCAGCCTAGACTGCATTGCAAGTAAGAAGTTTATGTTTTCAACCAAGCTCATGGAAAAATATTCACATCGAATATTTTTAAAGATGGGAGCCTAAAAATGCTATCTTTTGCTGAGTCACACAGAATAGTAATGAATTATAGAGTCATCATTTAAATTGTAAAGTATGGTTTGTTTGGTATAATCACTGAATTCTAATTATGCACAATTAGTGAGATTTAACACCTTTAATTGTTTAAGTATGTAAATGGAATTCATTCATTTTTCTGAACAGGTGCACTGCTATGAGAGTTTTCAAAACAGCTGTAAAATTATCAACAGTTAAATGAAAGAATAAAGAACGCTTTTACATACCTGTGCTGACATTACACCTCTTTTCTTCTTTCACTGAGATCCACATACATTGCAGAGACAACACCTATCTGTCACTGAAAATATTTTTGACGACCTATCAGAAATGATCTTTCCTGACAATCTGTCTCCAAGAAGCTTCTCCTTCAGGGTTGCTACAATGGCCAATAAGACACACTTGATCCATTGACTTATTTAGGAAGTAGAGTGGACAGAGCTTACTAAGTAATAAGAGCTGGGGCAAAGTAAAAAGGAGGAATTTAGAAAAACTCCCAAGATACGATGCTGGGCAAATGCTTAGATGATGAATCCAAATATAGGTGTACAATTACTGTAACGTGTCATTTTAAACCTAACATGCCAGTAGCCTGTTCCCTTTCAACATCATCTTTCTACTACAGCATATTCAGAAGGTATTTGGTAGAACTCTGGTTCTACATGTTACTATATATTATGTAAAAATCTTTTTTGACAGTCTGAAATTATTGTGAAATTCTAAGTTATACAAAGTTAAGCACCTTATGAACAATAAGTCAAAGATTTTCCATATTAAAGTGTGCATTATATATCTTCAAAGAATTATACGATGCAACTTCCTGACTTGTCTAAAACTTATTTGTTAGTTGAACTCCCCCACAACATTTTTGACAAAATAAAATTGCATGAAAAAGGCTTCAATCAGTTACTTTCTGTTTAATAATTTAGGGTTATCTAAATATATGTATCTTTCTTTTTCTTGACTTCAGATTCTTTGAGGGAAGCAGTGGGATATTGCCCATCTCTATAATGCTAGGACCTAACATAATTCTTTAACATAGTGAAACTCAATAGATGTTTATGCAATTAATAACAAATGATGATGATTGTATTACAGTAATTCTAACACTGTATCACTCTCAAATTAACGTGATGCTGATTTTTTTCAATTTCTGTCAGTTTGGGCATAATTTGATAAATCTTGAAAACAATATAAACCGAGAAACAGCTGGTAGAAACTATGTGTCATTTATTCTCTAAAATCCTTGAATCTCCTATTATTCTGTATGCATACCACTTAAAAACTAATTTGTATAGATTTGATATCTCCAATTATGGTAATCATGCATAATTAAAACACACATGCTTTCTGGGATAGGCTTGCTAAATAAATGTGGTTGAAACCTTTAGAGTCACCCAAAATGAGACACATCATTGTGTAAGCCCATCCTCTTGAACTTGTGACACGCTTCTACTCAAGAGAATATGATAAAGGTGATGAGATATCATAGTGATTATGCTTTCTTAGATGGCAAAAAAATGAGAGATTTTGTTGATGTAATTGAGGTCCCCAGTCGATTGTCGTTCAGTTAATACAAAGGGAAACTATGCTGGGTATGGCTAACCAAATTATATTCAGCCTTTAAAACAAACAAACAAACAACAACAACAACAACAAACTAGGTCTTCCCTGAAGGCAGAGACTCAAAGTAGCAGAAACTCTTTAATTCCATAGCTGGCTTTGAAGAAGCAAGCTACCATGGACTGTACAACCAAACAAAATAAATTCACTCACCAGTCTGGAGAAATGTATCCTTCTGTAGTCTGGCTTCCAGATAAGAACACAGCCCAGATGATACCTTGATTTCGCAGATCCTGAGCAGAGAACCCAGATGTCGATCAGAAGTGCCCTGGTGTTGGACTTACAGAAATAATCGAATAAAACATGGATATTGATTTAAGATCCTAAAGTTGTGGTACTTTATTACACGGTATAAAAAATTCATACACTCATCGAAAATTAAAGCTCAGGGGAAAAAAAAGAAAGTTTGTTTTTAGTATATGTGTGTCCCAAATATTACATGGGGAAAAATATTTGTTTCTTACCTGAAATTTGAATTTAGTATATAGACTGAATTGTATTATTTATTTATTTATTTGTTTGCTTATTTATTATTTTAAAATCTGCCAACCCTACTGGGGAAATTCTGTTCACATTTATCACTTCTTCAACTCTGCAGGTAATTCAAGAGTACTTTCTACTTAAAGTTTATTTTGAGAAGAGTAGTAAAATCTCAACAAACTATTCTAGGGGAAAAAAATGAAGGCCACAAATGAAGGAATGTTTAGATTTGTATAGTGTAGGAACCTGTTTTGCTTTACCATTTTTATCCTAGCCGTACCCATACATGCAAATAATTCAAAACAGGTTGTCACTTTCAAACACACACACACACAAAAACACACAGCCATTAAAACACATCCCTAAAACCACATGCTACGCAATAGCTTAGTTCTCTCTAAAGAATATTTTATAGAATGTCCTTTTTAATCAAAACCAGAACAATTAAAATATTTTTAAAGTCTATTTTCATTTAATATCCAAATTTCTGTTAATATCACAGGAATCCAATTAAACTAGTAAAATAATCAATACCAGACTTTTGGATTACAACTGTATTTTCTTTAAACATGGTACCTGCCATTAAGTTCCCAATACATTGTGAAAATTTCTCTATAATGAGGCTATTGTTTTAGACTTTAGATAGCCTTTAAATGAAAAAGTGTTTTAAATAAAAACAGCCCAGGTTTTGATGTCAGTGAAATTCGGTTTAATCCTACATTCTTACCGTTGTTCTAAATACGGCTTACTTTTTATACATTCACTTCAGGTGTTTGTGTAATATATCTGACAGATCTATGGTTATTAGAGAGAGAAAAGCAGACAGGAGACAAAGGCCTGGTGATCATGAGAAATGTATAGCCAGGTACTCTGTCAAATGCTTTCACCTATGTATTATCTCTTTTTGCCTTACCCAGATGCCATGAGGCAAGTAGGGAAGATGGTATTAATTTCATTTTCAAAAGGAGAAAATGAAACAGCAAAGTTGCATAACTTGTGATTTGGCACTTGAACCCACAGCTTCATGTAATTTTTTTTTCCAATTTATTTTGTCTCAATTACTTTCACTTACAGCATCTCAATTAAGAAAACCCTACCATTTATTTGTAAATCTCTTTCTTTGTGTGAGGCTACTTGAGAAGACAAAAGTAAAAGACCAAATTTACAGGCACAAATACTGATTCATAATATTTCATTGATGAATAGGAATTCATGGATAGAAGGCAAAGAGCTAGTTCAAGCAGAAAATGGCTTATATACTGTACTTCAACAGGGAAGTAATTCTGATCTCAGTTTGTTTCGCTCATTCCTCTATCATTGTAGTATGACTATGAGATCTCAGATCCAGCTGTCACAGAGGAAGTGGAAATTGTCAACCATGAGTATCAAGTCATCTTTTCAATGTGAAGGTTTGCTGCTGCCAAGTAAGAAACACCATTTTGTTTTCAGGTATGTGAGAGTAAATCATTATACATAATCCCAGATCTCCATATTTTAAAATATGATAATGATAAAGTTATTTTATCCTTGTAGAGAGACTGTTTATAGTTAAAATCAGTCTAGAGTTCACATTAGTTTAGAGAATTAGATCACCTCTTCTTTTTTTTTAGGGGACTATTGAAAAGCTCTCAGTCTATCTGGGTAGCTCACTCTTTGATGTGTAAATTGTTCTTCTGTTACTGAGACTGCAGAGAGGTTAGTTTTACCAAATGTAACCTTTATCTTCATACACAGTAATGAATGCACATGGACTTTCACTTAAATGTCATTGTCACCGGGATGTTCACATGAAATAGTAATAAGTAGTTCACTGCAAGGGAAACCACTTTAACCAGTAAATAACTGATGTATAATGCCATTTTACTCTTTGAAAATAAGAATTTTTTTACATGTTGGGGATTTTATTTGTTTTTGTTTTTTTTGTATTATATCCCTTATATACATTTGAAAAATGGTTGTACACTTTAAAAATGCCATATGATTAATTTTGAATGGGAAACAATAAAACTACTGCCTAAATCATCATTGTGATTAATTTAAACACAGCCAATGCATCATTTGATTTCTAGGTAGTTCTACATACTGTTTAGCAGATGCGTCCTAATTTTGTGTCAGTTCAGAAATAACTAGAAAAATATTTGAGAGCTTTTTACATATATAAATACAAATATATGAACATATTTTTATTATAGAGTTTTTTGTTCCAACATTAGGTTTTTAAAATGTCACAGTCATTAGTTTCCTGAGAGATAACCTAATTTGAGCAGTGTGAAATTCACTGGTTTTAGGTTCACATGAATTTCAATGACTGTTTTATTTTTATTATTCATCTCAATTGAGTTTTAAGTTATATTTCCTTTAGTTCTAAGTCAGCCTTCAAACTTTAAATATGATTCAATTACCTCAAATTCTGGCAAGGATTCATAATATTACATTCCCATAGGGGAGCGAACAACCATATTTGAGTATTGTTGGTATATTTTTTGTATGAAAGTAAAGTACTATATAATGGAATTTTATTATTAATATCATTGGCAGAATAAATTATTCCCAAGGGTCAAATTATTCTATATTATATGTAGAATCTAAATTTTGCATGATAATCATATATTTTGCCAGTGTAGGAGTCAGACTCATTTTCTGATCACAGTTATAAATATTTATCTTTTTTTCCATATTGTGAAGATTTGTTAAACCAAAGTAGATTAACTCATTTCTATCTGACCTTATTACAGATACATTAAGGAAATCACACCTGAAATTTAAATCTGGCATAATTCAGAATAATTACTATCTAGAGAAATGAGCAAGTTTTCCTAAATCTTCTGAGGAAAGCTTTCTGCTTTTCTTTATTATAGCTTTATCAAATTTTTTTTACTTTTTTTTTAAGAAAAGGTAATATAATGCCTATGATGAGCCAGCCACTTAGGAAATATTAACACATTTAATCCAAATAACAACTCTATGAGTAGTAACCTATCTTGTAACTGAGGAAACTGCATTACATCAAGATTGGATAACATGCCCTCAAGAGATACATATATGACTTTAAGATAGAGCTCAATGGAATATTAATGAGGAAGAAAAATTAGAGAATTTTATTCTCTAGAATTCTCTACACTACTGTTTCAACAATTTAATTCTATATCTAACATTAAAAAGTGGCTTGGACACACACATATGTACACACACACAAACACACACACACGCACACTGTCTACAACTTTGATGTAATCATTTTTAAAAGACACAATTTACAATGTTTCCCTATTATTTGACCAACGCCTCTTTTCTTTCACAGAACTCAAAGTAATGTTTAATTAGACACTAATATTCACTTCACCTGCCTAGGCCAATGCCACTTGGCTCCTTATGCCTCCCTGAATGAAACAATAATGTTGGCTCACAAACTGCCATCCGGCTTATAAATTAGAGCCCAAGTGGCAGGCTGCATCTAGGCATATTGATAGCAAACTTAAAACTCTTTTCTTCCTGCCTCTGAAATACCCTTGCTTAGACTCTTGTAAGAGGAATTCAGCTAATATCATTCTAAATATTAACTCAGCAATTTTTTAACAGTTGTACCCCCGGATTTTCAGTTTATCCAAATAAATGGAATCAAAAGATGGCTTGTTGAAATTTAATTTGTTCTTGAATCAGGAAAGGAGGTCATTTAAGTATAAAAAACTTTTTTCTAAAACATATCTACAAAATGCAATCCCACAACACCAGGGATGGGAAGGCTTCTCCAGTACATGAGCAATTGGCTCATGAAGCACAGGAGGGAGTGTCTTGGCCTGAATTCTAAAGTCGAGCTGCCTTTCTTCATCATATTTGGAGGAGGTGCCAAAAACTCTTCGTCTATGCTATGTATATTCTGTCTACTATGTATGAAATATTGTTTACCAACCAAGAATAAATAATGTTTTAATATTTCTTTCTAATAATGGATATGAGTTTGCTTTAGAACTTTTTATCATGTAGTATTCACATATAAAATATGACTTCATAGGAATGGCGGAATTTATAGTAAAACCATCACAACCATCAGAAGAGCAATAATGCAGAATTGTGTTTCTGTAACTCACTACTTTGAATGTGGGTAGCATCCTGCATTTTATTAGTGATGACACTCCTTAATGCCATTTTATGTAATGAGACCATCTGCCAATACTTTATCAAGCATTCACTACTCCTCTAAGTGTTAAAAAAAAAAAAGTACTTAAAATGCTTTTTTTTTCTTTGCTGTGCACAGTTTGTTCCTTTAAAGCTAGGGAATTTCAGAGGTTTGACCTATTTCAGAATATTATTCTCTAGCCTAAGCTCTTTGACTACATCCCTTTTTAGATTCACATCAAACTAATTCTGGGTAGAGTTTAGTGATCTTTGACATCAATATAATAATCTTTGATGCAAAGAAATATATGATTCTATTCACTAAATTACAACCAATTACATTTAGACCTTTGAACCCAGTTAATGACTTTGAGATCAAGCAAGACAATTGGAGGGACAGAACACTTTCTTGATCATTGCCTGCAATTTTCTATGAATTGAAAATTTTATAGTATGCTAATTGGTGGTGCACTGACTTCCTCCCAGAATTGAGAAACAAAGATACATTAAAATAGTTTCTAAAAATTGTATCATTAAAAAGTACAAGATTATAAAAAGATAGAGGATATAAATTATATCACATGCATTTTATGTAAAGATAGTATCATAATTATACACTCTTTTTATTAGAAACTGTAGGTTAATTTACTTTGCAGTTTCCCTATTAGTTAGGATTCAAACTTCTTTTATGTCCTAATTCATGTCTCATAACTGGACTAGAAATTTAAATGCAGTCATGCACAGCAAAATGACATTTGTGTCAAATACAGACTGAATATACACATAAGGTTGTGATGGAACTGAAAAATTCCTATCACCTACTTATTTGTGTTATCATTGCTTTCTGTATTCAGTAAAATAACCTGCTGTACAAGTTTGTAGCCTACAAGCAATAGGTTATACCACACAATCTATATGTACAGTAGGCTATATCATCTAAATATAACAAGCAATATGTTATGCCACGCAAATCTAGGTGTATAGTAGGCTATACCACTTAAGTTTGTGTAAATATACGCTATGATGTTTACACAATGATAGAATAACCTAACAATGTACATATTCTCATCATTAAGCAATGCATGACTGTATGTTTCTTAGTTTATTTTTCCTGTTATAAGAAAATGCCACATAGTGGGTGATTTCTAAATAATAAAATTTATTTCTTACAGTTGCAGAGGCTCAAAGTTTAAGATACAGACATTGGTGAGAGCTGCTCTCAACTTCCAATATGGTGCCTTGTTGCTGTGCCCCTGCATGGCAGAAGGTGGGAGAACAAGAGAGCACTCTCTTTTATCTCCAGCCCTTTTATTAAAGTGCTAATCCTATTCATGAGGGCATAGCCTTAAAGAGATAATCACCTCTTATTGGCCAAACTACTTAATATTGTTGCACTGGGAATTAGGTTTCAACATGAATTTTGGAGAGAATGTCATTATTCAATCATAGCATTCTGTCTTACACAAATCACACCTTCTTCAAAGTTGCCATTATTTTGGAATAAATTTGACATATTATCTGTAAAGAGCATTAAGATTCATTTTTCTTCCTCAATATTATTCTCCTTTTTTTTTTTTTTAACAACTCAAGAGGAAAAAAATTAAAGTTTAAATCCAGGTAACAGATTGCCAAACCAACAAATGTTTTCTTGTGCAGAATATGAAAAATCAAGCTAAGACAAAAATAGAGCAATTATTTGAAATGGAGGAAACATTTTAGATGTGAAGATATTAGCACCAACATAATAAACCTTTGAAAATGTTTGTTTATTTTTTGATTCAGTTAAAAGTCTGTTCTATATTAGAATAGAAATTGTGTCCAACTCTTTATGGAACTATTTGTTCCATTGATGATAATTACTATTCAAAGTATTTCATTCATCCAAGCAACTATATCTGTAAGCAGTGGGCAATAAAAGTTGCCAAGGATTTTAGGCTAAGATCCAATGTATATTTAACTGGAGTTTTGAGAAACTCCTGGAAACTAGGCCATTCTCATGTTATGTATATTAACAATAGTTTCCCATAGAGGATCCTAGAATAAGATTGTTCCCATGAGTTGCACTGAAAAATGTTTCCCACATACACAGCTTATACTACATATGAAACAAAAAACTTAAAAATAAGAACAAATAACCTCATTCTGAAAAGTACTTTAATGAATCTATAAATGTGTTGATGTTATTAATTTTATTGTGTTAATTTCTTACATAAACACACAAAATTATAGGTATGTTAGCAATTCATATTTGAAATCAGATAGCTTTATTTTTCACAAAAGGGGAGATCCAAGTAATCACAGTCACACAATATTTATTTTATTGACTATATATTTCTTTAGAAATGGTGTGCTTAATTAATTTCACACAGATTTATTTAAAACTGTTTTATAGTATTCTCCAACATAAAATCAGTTGGTATAATTTCTATTATTGTATTTTTAAAGTTTTGCTTATGTGTGTTGTTCATATTTATGTAATTATTTTAATTTTATTACAATTTTTTCTATGCTTTTGTGCAATTTAGATCTCCTTCCTAAAATATGTGTTTGTGTGTGAATGCTTATCTATATCCATCTTGTAAGTTAGAGCCCTAGTTTAGCTTCTCCAATTTCTGTGTCACATAGATCTATGTCAAGATCTATGCTATCTAAAGGTGGGTCAGTGATTTATTTACATTACTAGTTAAACAGGGTATTTTATTTCTAGTCAGTCCTTCTTGTACATGTGGTATTTATAAATCCAAGGTATTAATGGCTCAAGTACAAAGTTAACTACAAAAAACATTTTAAGACTTCAGATATTTAGGGGAATATTTGAAGACATTAATATTTGTAAATGATTATGTGCTGGGCACTCTGTAAGTACTCTATTGGTTGCTATTTATTGTTAATAAAGTTTTCAAAAGTCATTATTATGTACCTACCTTTTTGCCATATATATTTAACATTACATAAATATACAAAGCCTGTGGCTTCATGGGATTAACATTCAAATAGATGATTCAGAAAAATCACTTAAACTCACTAAGATTATTAATGGGCTGGGTTGTACTATTATGAATAAATACAATATATAAGTACAATTTTTATAAATGTATGTTTTCATTGCTTGACAGTCTTCTAGGAGCTAGACATAGAACAGGAGGAGAAAGACAATGAGAGGGTTATGATTATAGGAAAGAGTAATAAAAGGGCAAAGAGCAGGGGCAGCTAATTCCATCTAAGGAGGGATGAGGTGAAGGTAACACTGTGGAAGGTTTTCCACAAGAGTTGATATCTAAACTGACAGCTGAATTATGACTAATGGGAGTTAGTCAGACAAATGAGATGAGGTAAGAAAGGAAGAATGTTCCAGGTAGTTACCTCATTTATGGTAAAAAATAACCTGAATAATTTTAGGTAATTTGTCTGTTAATTACCAGAACCTTATTTTATCACTTAAGACATCTGAAACTCATAGAATTTAAAACATGTATTGACCTAGGTTCACCTAATAAATGAGAAAGCCTGAATTGAAACCTATTCTCTCTTATTGTAGATAGAAAATATTCTTTCCAATTTGCCACCATGATGTACACACAATAGGGACTAAATACTTATTTGTGGTTTGAGGTGAAGAACCTGGAATAATCAACTCTAGAAAATTTGAACATTTTATAAATTTTTGTTTAAAATGTTGCATATGTCAGTAATATTAATATTTTATATAATATGAAGTAATAGACAATAATTATTTAAAGCCTTATATGTTTTACCAACATTTATCCAGAAGCAGCCCCACTCTTAATGCTATCTGATCAACACAATTTCAGCAACATGAGGTTTTCACATATGGTAGGGCAGGCAACTAGGCAATTTTACATGTATTTTCCTAAGAAGATATGACTATTGTTATTGTTTCTGCCCTAGTGGAAACCTCCAGGTTTGTTGTCTCTGAAAAGGAAATATCCAGAGAAAAATTTCAATAAGAGCAACAATAATAAATGCCTCCAATAGTTACAGAAATATGTCAATACAAATAACATGCCAGTACAATTTTCAAAGAACAGCTTCTGCTGTGCCTTATGCTATTGTCCCATCACAACAAAAAAGTGATGTAAAATGTTAATCAAATATCAATTCATAAGTTTATTTTGAATATAGTAATGCTGAGCTTTGAAAATAGAAATACTATTGGAAATTCAGCTTTCGTTTTTTAAAATAACACAGGGCATTTAATTATTTTATTAAATGTTCATTTTTAAAGCATATATTTTTAATCCATAATAATTTAAGCTTCAACATTACATGGGACATTTTTCACCTAAATATATTAAGGCTAAATTAAACATTGCCTTAGGCCAGAAATAAGCTTTCCATCAAACAAATGCAAAAAAAGAGTAAAAAACGAAAGATGTGTTCCCCTTATGTTTTCTAAAAGCATTTGTTTTTGCTCTTTGATTATTTTGCTGTTGAAAGGGCCCAAATCTTATTGTTCAGATAGATCTTCTGAAAGGATTTTTTGAATTTTTGTTACAAAGGCAGAGAGTTTTCTTGTAAGTATAATAAATTTCGACAAGTATCCTCTGTTTCTCTGAAACACATCATTCACTTTTTATTTCTCTCCTCTAATATTATGATTATTATCAGTGAACTTCTTTAGTCCACAAAATATGACTATGTACAGTAAGAGCAAAGATTATAGAACAAAAAATCTAATTAATATTTTAAAACTTCTAATTTTTTGGCATGAAATAATATTTATGCATGCGGCTTAAATAACTTGAACATATTATTCTACATAAACACATACATTTCTCTAAGTAGCCATTGGATAATATCACTGGAAGGGATGATAAATAACTTTTACTAATTATGCTCATAATATTGAGTGACTATGTTAACTTCTCTTCCCGGGTCCACAAGGGGTGTGGTTTCAAAGGCAAGCACTTCCCAGCTTCATGCCTCCATCCACCTCCCCATTCGGGGGCCTAGAGTTCTTTGTCTAACTTCCTCAGCTGCGAGAAAGGTAGACAGCTCAGGTGAGCTTCTTTTGTTTAGAAAGCTGGCCAAAAGCCTTGGAAGGAGTGGCTCTATTGCGAGCCAGGCAGCCAATCCAGCATCAGAGTCAAAGATCAGTCACTCCAGAGGAAGATTGGAAAAGCTCCTCTTACTGTAGGATAACTTGAACGGGGCGGGAGTAACTCCAGGGTTAAAATTCCCCCTATTCCCTTACTTATAAGGACTCCATCTCTGAATCCCCTCCCAAGATGGCATGGGAGCTCTCTCTCTCTCTATTTCTCTTTCTCTCTCTCCGCCTAATAATTCGCTTTTCTGCAAAGCTCTTTGGGTCCAATATTTACTTGAATGCCATGCCACCAGGGCCTCCTCCCCATTCTTGGGTGAGTGAGGCCCAAGGACCTGGGAAAACACATCTGATCGGGGAACAGTGTCTTTGGAACACCCCCTACAGCCCTGCTTCTGTCACCCGGTTACAATATGTCACTAATTTCTGGATTATCTAAACACTCTTGTGATGGGCAGGATTCCAACATGGACTCAAGAATCTTGTCCTCTGGTGTACTACTCACTCTGTATAATTACCTACCCTGAGAGACACACAAAATCTGTGAATATGATGGGATAACTATTTTCACACTAACAACACTGCATAGCAAAAGTGAAGGGATGTTGCAGATGTAACTCATATCCCTAGTCAGTTGACTTTGAATCAATAAAAAGGGGACTAGTATGAGTTGGCCCAATCTAATCAGATGAGCAGTTCAAAGAAGTCAGTGATATGGTTTGGTTCTGTGTCCCCATCCCTATCTTATCTTGAATTGTACTCCACTAATTCCCAAATGTTTGGGGAGGGACCCAGTGGGAGATAACTGAATCATAGGGGCGGTTTCCCCCATACTATTCTTGTGGTAGTGAGTACCTCTCAGGAGATCTGATGGTTTGATAAGGGGAAACCCATTTCTTTTGGTTCTCCTTCTCTATTGCCACTGCTGTGTGAGACATGCCTGTCACTTTTCACTATCATTGGTGAGGCTTCCTTAGCCTTGTGGAACTGTGAGTCCAATTAATTCTCCTTCTTTTGTAAACTGCCCCGTCTCTGGTATGTCTTTATCAGCAGCTTAAAAACAGATTAATACAGTCAGTGAGCTTTTATGTGACAGAGATTCTCTCATTGCCTTGGAGAAGCAAACAACTTTGTGAGCTGTCTGTGGAAGCATCCACATGACAGTGGCATAAATGCCATCTCTAGGGGTTGAAAGCAATTCCTTGCCAACAGCCAGCAAGGAGACAGGAACCTGAGTCCTACAACTACACTGAACTAAAGTCTCCCAATAGTCAGTGAGCCTAGAAGCAGAGCTGGAGCCTCCGGTGAGAATGCAAGTCAAACCAGCACCTTGATTTTAGCCAGATAAGACCCTATCCAGATAAAGGAGTCAACTAAGACCTGGATTCTTTACCCACTGAAAATATTAGATAATTTTTTTGTTGTGTTAAGCAACCACATTTATGGTTATTTGTTATGCAGAAAAAGGAACAGATACATCCATTGTGTAATATCAGTGCATTATATTGTGGTTTCTATAAAAAAGTAATGCTAAACTTAAAAACAATGATTTTAAAGTTTAATCATTAAGATTAGCTTGCTTCTGGTGATAAATCTGAATTTTTTTAAGAAAAAGATACTGATTCCCAACCTTATGATCATGTAATTAAATATACATAGATTTACTTTCTTGTTCTGAGACACATTTATTTTCTCTAGAAAGTCCTCTGTATCAATGCAAAACAAAAACCAGAAATATCTCTAGACTTTTCAAGCATAAAATGTATTTATTTCAGGGAACTAGGTTCTGACAAAATCATTAGAGGGGTTGGGGAGAAAAAGTGAGATGTCCCCACTATGCTTTAAAACTAGGCTTCCGGATGCAGTTGGCAATTAAATCTCTTTATGTGTGATTTGGGAGACACAGGAAGAGCATAGAAGAAGAAAATAGCTAGACCCAATTTTCTAATTCCCTTAGGTCTAGGTTTGTATTTCTGTGATATACATCTGTAGATTTCCTGTGTTTACCCTGACATAGCATTTGTAACACTATTTTGTAGTCACTTACTACATTCTGAATTTTCTATTTGTGTATGCGTATGTTAATGAAATTGCTAAATATGCATGCAACTTGTTTTAGTAATGATAAACTGAAAATCTTCAGATTCTTCTATAATATTTAAAAGGTATACTATAAATTTTGATTACCCTGCCCAGACTTTTCACTAAAAATTAAGAAGTACAGAAATGCTTCCCGAGGAATGTCAAATGTATTAAAACCCAGGTATTGGGCATTAATATGACTCATGATTTAAACAGGTATGTATGTGTATAGGCTCACAAAACTTGTTACATGGTTTTTCTGTTTTCATTTGTTTGTTTGTTTGTTTTGTTTTGTTTTTTCTAAACAGAGCCTTGCTCTGTGGCCAGGCTGGAGTGCAGTGGCACAGATCTTGGGTTGCTGCAACCTCTGTCTCCGTGGTTCAAGCTATTCTCTTGCCTCAGCTTTCCAAGTAGCTGGGATTTCAGGTGCCCACCACCACACCCAGCTAATTTTTGTATTTTTAGTAGAGATGGGGTTTCACCATGTTGGCCAGGATGATCTGTATTTCTTGACCTCATGATCTGCCTGCCTTAGCCTCTCAAAGTGCTGAGATTACAGGGGTGAGATGTTTTTTTCTTTCTTTTATTTATTACTAGTAAATATGTATATCAGGATTTAAACACAGGCCAATGCAACTCTAAAGACTTTTCTCTATTATATTGCACTGTTTCTTTTCTCTATTTAAACCTGAATAAAGACAACAACCATTACATCTCATAAACTACCGAATTACGGACTTGGTCTGATCTTACTACTACTAAGTCATCATCAGAAACTTAATCAACAGTATTTATTTTGGGGTTTGGTGTATGTACATCTTATTTCAGTTTTTGCAGCTTCTTTAGAAATGTTATTTGATGGCCGTGTCTCCATCAACCCTTCTTTTTAGAAGGAATTTTTAGTCTTGTAATCTGTTCTAATCAACTGGATAAAATCTAAATGCCTATGGAAAACTACGGGCTTCTTTAGAGACAGGACAACCTCCTACATTAACTTCCCAATGTATCTTTCAGGCCTCTAAGTTTTTATATTGTAACATTTTGAGCATATAGTTCTAAAAGAATTTTTTCAGAAATTATATGTCTGGTGCTATCTAAAGTTTAATACATATTAACTTAATCTATGCTCACAAACAAGGCCAATCTTTTGCAAGTATGCTCCAGATGGCTCATATCTGTTAATAAACCTTTGAAATACTTTTGTTCCAGTATACACTCCACTTGTATCCTGGTGATACCAGCTTCTCCCATGCATGTCCCTGTACCTCAGCATGTTCTAGCAATTAAAGGGTTAATATCCTGCCTAGCAGGAAGCTCACAGGACCCCATCAAACAAAGTGGCAAGGGTAGTTCGCTGTGCTGGCTGGCTGTTAGGTACCTCAGAGCTGAATATTGTTATGCTCTTCTTAAAGTTGTGTGAATGTGGGTACTTAGAGGTGAAGCAATTTGCCCAAGGAGAGTTTGACTTTATAGCCAAGCAGTTTGACTCAGAAACAAACTCTAAATGATTCTGTATGGTCCTAGGTATTATAAATTAAACAGAAAGTCATTGCATTTACACTTGTATTTTGGCAAATAACATTCAAGGAAACTGCAATAGAATGATACAGATTCTTTATATTTCTACTATATTCTATATTTATGGATATATATATATGCATATTATCTGTGCAATAAATTTAAGTCCCATTTTAAAATAAGAGATTTAATGTAACCAAATATATTTTATATAAAATATAGACATATTAAAGTGACCAAAAGAACAGATAGTTATATCTTTTAAAGAAACAAGACATCAGGAAAAAAATGTTTAAATTTCAAAAGTATATCTAACTGAGTTTCAGCCCCAATTGTGCTTTGATTTTGTTTTCCAAATGAAAACTAATGTGGGGTCAAGGCACCAGCTGGCTGTCGGCTGGAATGACCACTCCTGCAGTTTGAGTTTCAGATTCTCTCTGTAGCTGCAGGTTAGTGATCATTTGAGCTAATTTAAGTAGGACTGTTTCAGAGGTGACCTTTTCAGTCTCCTACGATTTATATCATTTGCTGGCAATTGGAAAAGCAGCTTCAATAACATATCACTCACCAAAGAGGCTAGTGGTTCTGCTGGACCTCCTGGACAGACAACAGGTATGGTTGAAGATCTTGTGACAAGAAAAATCATGCAAGACGATATGAGAAGGGATTAAAAACAAAATGTCCTATAAAAGTTCTTACCTGTAATATGAAAAGTAAATAGAACTCTTTAAATCTGTTTGTATAAGGCATTACATAAGCTGATTTATTTACAGGAGGCTCAGCCAAAAGTAGGAAAGCAGAAAAAAAATATAGCAACAGAGATTCTTTTTTCTTCCTTATTTCAAAACTTGTGTAAATAACACTAACAAGCTTTTATTTCTGGTGCCAGAGACACAAGGACATGAATGAATGAGTTAGTATCACTTTGTACAAACTAAGATGACTTTTCTTATCAAATTCAAAACATATCCTAAAAAGGCATTGCTTTTGTGATTGAACATTTTTTTCTAAGAGTAAAATTGGTAAGCTTTTTGCATCTATTTTAATAAAATGGAGCTTTAAAGTTTTCTTTAATGTAGTGGGGTCTTTGTCATTGCACTTAGTGGTTTCAAATCAGGCTCAAAGTATAATGTTTTATACAAAAATAATAACATGATATATAACATTGTTAAATCAAGTTTTGCCTAAAGCTGCTTCCTCTGATATTTGATGTTTGGACTAAAGGTTTCTCTGTATATCCTGAACTATAACAAGTAGGTGTATAAACAGACCGTAGCCTACATGTGTGCCAAGCCCCAAGTTTTGGCCAATCAAATGTAGCCATCTGTTCAAACCACGTTCAAATGAGGCAAATATGAAGCTGTAACCAACCTGGCTGTTTCTGTACCTCACTTCCATTTTTTGTAGATCACTTTTCTTTTTCTGTTCATAAATCTTCTTCTACCATGTGGCTGTGCTGTAGTCTCTGAGCATACACTGGCTTGGGAGGCTGCCAAATTTATGAATTGTTCATTGCTCCATGAAACTCTTTTAAATTTAATTTGGCTGAAGTTTTTCTTTTATTTCAATCACCATGAAATAGATGAGACAACCCTGAATAAAAGAAAATCTCCCATATTTTTTGTTTATCCCTTTTAATATATAACGTTTGTATAATATATACAGCATAGTTGAATTGTGACTTCCCTTTAATTTTTAAATTTAAGAGTACAAACTTAAAAATACATACTACATATAGCACTATATTTTATTTTTTGAAATAAAACTTTTAAAGTTACATTTTATGAAAAAAGGTTATTCAAATTATACATACATATATAGACACACATATATTTATATATATATACACATATACATACATATATATGTATGTATAATTTGAATATATATACATACATATATATAATACATATATTGTATGTATAATTTGAATAACCTTTTTTATACATACATATTATACTTATATATGTGTGTGTAATTTGTGTGTATATATATACATATATATGTACATGTGTGTGTATACATACATATATATGTACATATGTGTGTATATATAAAATTATTCAAATTATACATACATATATATGTATGTATGTATAATTTGTATATATAATTATACATACATATATATGTATGTATAATTTGAATAACTTTTTAATACATATATACATACATATATATACACACACATATTCTGTTTCAGCATCTTCGTCATGAATGGGGTCACTTTTTGAATTATCTAACAATTTTTCTAGGGCACATCACTTTCACTTTTATCCAAGTTGCTTGAAATAAAGCACCTGTTTAAAATCCATGAGTGATGCCATCACTGAGAACATTCTTTCATGCTACAGTACCTATTTGCATAACTAGAACTACTTATTGTATATTGGTGAATATCACTTACCATGGTAGTTGATAAAGTGATATTTACGTGTTTTGTTTACTGAAACATCCAATACAATTATGAAGCTGTGCCACAGGAATAATTAAACTTTTATCAAATCTCTTTGCCTCTTTTACTCACATTATTCAGTGACCTCCATGGGTATTGAAAACTGGCATTGATTGGGGTTACTTTCTGTTTTTTAAAAAACAGTAATGTGTGGTTCAAAATAAAGTAATGGAACCATAGCCTTATTCTATGACAACAGTAGGCTCACCTAGGAAGGCTACCTTACTGAATGTTGACTAAACTCTAAATTGTCAAAAAACATCTATTTTATAAATCTAGCCTACACTAGTGTTATTAAGATGTGTCATTTAGGTGGAGAGTAAAAATTGAGGTGTGTGTATACACATATACTCACAATTATACATTATTCATCTCATTAATAACATTATTTAACTTTATATTTTTTCCCACAGATATTAAATTATGATGGCCACAGAAAAATGATTAAGGTCAAAGTCTAGACTCAATTGTCAGTCTATGCTGTGGACATAACATTTATGTACCATTGGGTCATGAAGGTGGAGCGCTCATGAATGGAATTTGTGCCCTTATAAAGAGAGACTGGAGAGTTCTTTCATCCCTTCTGCTGTGTGAGGATCTGGTGAAAAGATGTCATGTATAAAACAGAAAGTGAGCCCTGAACAGACACTGCATCTTTTGGTGCCTTGATCTTGGACTTTCCAGCCTCCAGAACTGTGAGTAATAAATTTCTGATGTTTATAATCTACTCAGTGCAGTCCAAATGAACTAAGACATTCTCTAAAGTGTTTCTGCCAAGACTTCTCCTTATTGGGGACATTGGAAATACTTTTCCTTTCTTTAACTAAGTACTCAGTACTTTTTCACATCTAACCCTTTCCTCTCCCTTTTCCCTTGACTCCACCCTCAAGTCAATAAAATAGCAGGAGCCATCTGCCTGAGGCTTTCTGTGCAGCCAAAAGCCCCCCAACATCTGCCCTAATCCACTAGCAATGCCCACCTGGTGCTGTTCCATGGGGGCAAACTGGAATATTAAGAGAGCTGATGCTTTCTCTTGTTTCATCTTTCATGTATACAGTCACAGCTAAGTGATTAAAGGCTTGACTGTTACTTTCATTTTGACTTGTCTTAATTAGCTGCTGGACATCTGGAGGCTCAACTGTCTCCAGCTCAGCTCAGCTTTTGACAATTGATAAGGAGACAGAGGAGAAAGAGATGCTATTGAAAGGTGACAAAGAGTGAGAGATTGAAAGAGAACCATTAAATAAAAATTCAAAAGTAACAGATTAAACTATTTCTGACATCCGACACTATTTTCATAATATGACTGCAATAAAAGAAATAATCATAGACCTAGATTTCAGAGATATGTCTTGTATTTGTTTACCACGAACTGTGCAAATTGATGATAGGGTTCTGATATACATGTGTTTCAATTAAACAGTGTATTGTACAATGCAAGTACTGCTTGTATCCTCTGTGTCATTTTAGGACTCATTAGATAGAAAAATATTCATAGGAAAAATAATTTGGAAAATAAACAAATAGAAAATTCAAGCAGGGGTGTGATTAGTGCTTGTTTTCCTATATTGGAGCATTTAAACACAGCATATTCTATAGTGACAGTATCAAAATTTGCAGCACTTAAACAATAAGAAAACATCTCTAGTGAAAGGAGACATAATTTTGTATGACTTTATAAAACAGGTAAAATTGATAATGGAAAACAGAAGACAGGCATATGAGTATTTTAAATCCTTGTCTATATTCACCAAAGTTGATGGCAAATGACACAGTAAATAGGGAGTAAGAGCTTTGACCCCTCAAGGTTCTTTAAATCCTGAAGGCATTCCACTTTTGATGGGCTTGAGTTGAGAACAATTTGACATGCTCTCTCTGTGATTAAAACTGCTGCAGTTAGCTTGAGAGCAGCAGAAAAAACTGTCAGATTAATAAGCAAGAAAATGCTACTAAAAGCAAGATTTTAAAGTCTGCTTCTCACCTCATTTGCCAACTCTACCTCAGAGACCACTTATTTGAACAGTTCTAACACTGAAATACGATGCATTCCCTATGTTCATTTTAATTGTGAGCTGCCCTTATACTAGATTGAATTCCCAATATTTGTCATGATAACTACCACAGCTTTAAGTTGTTTCTGCTATCTCAAACACAGGACAAACCTTATTTCTATTTGATTAAGATATTTTAATCGCTCTCTGCCTGCCCCCTAAAATACCTATTTATCAACTATTGCAGGACTTGAGATTTTTTTTTAAAGAATTATGTCATGATTCCACTTTGAAGTATGAAGTTAAAAAAACTCAACCAACACTGTAATTGAAAAAATGGAAAAGCCTAATATCATTAGTGAAAGTTGAATTGTTACAGTATTAATATAAGAAAAATTAGTATATTAGAGTGAGGTTAAATGGACATATAATGTCTATGTCCAAAGTCCAATAAGAGATAAATTCTTGAAGCATATGAATTAGTACTTGATCAACCATACTAAATGCCAGACACTACCATAAGTGATAGATGATATGTTACCTCAAAAATCAACTAAGATGACATAATTAATGTGGATGCTTGAACTAGCGTCCTGAGATGTCCACCAACTGCATCCAGGTCACACCCTTAGCATGTGCCTTCTATCAGAGCTTGGTTTGCTTTTACAGCACCGGTTTTTTGACCACATATACAGACCACTGGTAACTGGCAGGTAGCTTAGAATTTTAGGCTCCTCTGGATCATTTCACAGTGTGTATCCACTGTGCTACATACTGAGTGTGGACACAGAGCTGCAATGCACATACCCTTGTGTGCTGCCTAGTCACTGCACATTTCCTAGAGACTGTGTAACATGGTGGTTTGGATATGACAACCAAAACTGTAAGAAAACAGAGGTTAGATCCAGATGAAATGGCTTGCTGAAAAGGTCGTTTTCAGAGGCATATAGAGTAATTATTTTGGTCTTTCACCATGTTAGGATTATAAATTCTCAGAGATAAGGTTAGAGTTTCCTGCAGTGTATTAGTCTGTCATCACACTGCTATAAAAACTACCTGAGACTGGATAATTTGTGAAGAAAAGAGTTTTAATTGACTCACAGTTCTGCATGCTTAACAGGAAGCATGACTAGGAGGCCTCAGGAAACTACAATCATGGAAGAAGGTTAAGGGGTAGCAAGCACCTTTTTCACATGGCAGAAGGAGAGAGCAAGAGAGAGCAAAGAGGGAAGTGCCACACTCTTTTAATCCATCAAATCTCATGAGAACTCATTTACTATCACGAGAACAGCAAAGGGGAAATCCACTCCCATGATTCAATCACCTCCCACCTGGCCCCTCCTTCAATTTAACATTAAATTTGATCAGGGACATAAATCCAAACCATATCATTTTTCCCCTAGCCTCTCCCAAATATCATGTCCTTCTTACATTACAAAATACAATTTTCCCTTCTCAACAGTCCCCCAGTATTAACTCATTTCAGCATTAACTAAAAAGTCTGCAGTCGAAAGTCTCATCTGAGACAAGGCAAATCTTTACCACCTATGAGCCTGGAAAATAAAAAGTTAGTTACTTCCAAAATACAATGTGGGTATAGGCATCGGGTAAATGCTCTCATCCCAACGGGAGTAATTGGCCAAAACAAAGGGGTTACCAGCCCCATGCAAGTCTGAAACCAAGAAGGGCAGCCATTAAATCTGAAAGCTCCAAAATAATCTCCTTTGACTCCATGTCTTATATCCAGAGCATGGCGATACAGCGGGTAGGGTCCCAAGGCCTTGGCAGCTCTGCCCTTGTAGCTCTTCAGGTTATAGCCCTCTTGGCGTTTTTCACAGGCTGGTGTTGAGTGGCTCTTCCAGGCACAAGGTAAAAGCTATCAGTGGATCTACCATTCTGGTGTCTGAAGGACAACGGCCCTTTTCTCATATCTGGAGGCTGCAACCACACATTTCCCCTCCACACTGCTCTGGTAGAAGTTCTCCTACTCTGACCCTGCGGCAGACTTCTGCCTGGACACCCCAGGCATTTCTATACATCCTTTGAAACCTAGGAGGAGGTTCTCAAACCTCACCTCTTGCCTTCTGCACACCCATAGGCTCAACACCCATGGAAGCCACCAAGGCTTGAGTTTACTCCCTCTGAAACCATGGCCTGAGCTGTACCTTGGCTCCTTTTAGCCATGGCTAGAACTGGTGCAGTGAGGATGCATGGTACCATGCCTTAAAGCTGCACAATACAGCTGGGCCCAGGGCCTGGCCCATGAAATCATCTTTCCCTGCTTGGCTTTTTGATGGGAGGGGCTGCTGTGAAGTTCTCTGAAATGCCCTGGGGGATTCTCCTCATTGTGTTGGCTATTAACATTCAGCTCCTCTTTATTCATGCAAATTTCTACAGCAGGCTTGTATTTCTCCCTAGAAAATGAGGTTTTCTTTCTACCACATGGCTGACTCCAAATTTTCCAAACTTTTATGCTCTGCTTTCCTTTCAAATGTAAGTTCTAGTTTCAGATAGTCTTTCTTCATGCAAAGGAGCATACACTTATAAATTTTACAAAATGTACACTTTTGTAAATATACTTTATTTACATCTTGAATGCTTTGTAGCTTAGAAATTTCTTCTGCACGATACACTAAACCGTCTCTCTCAAGTTGAAAGTTCCACACATCTCTAGGGCAGAAGCAAAATGCTACCAGTCTCTTTGCTAAAGCATAGCAAGACTTACCTTTACTCCAGTTACCAATAAATTCCTCATTTTCATCTGAGACCACCTCAGCCTGAACTTCATTGTTCATATTGTTGTAACTGAGCAAGTGCGAAATTACCACTGAGAAAAAGACTAGGCCAAATTACAGGGTCTTTATTGCCTGCCGCCACGGAGGACTGTCTCTCTAACCCTCAGCCCCAAAAGGAGGGTGTCAAGACCTTTTATGCCCATAAACCACCTCCTGGGCGAGGGTGAGGGTGAGGGGCTTTGGACATTCCGAGGGCCAGGGGACTTTGGACATTCTGATTGTTACTTAAGTGGTTCACAGAAGTCAAGATAAGTGTTAGTTTACACATTGCCTGAATAGGGTGGAAATTACAGACCTTAGTTACTTACTACAAGTCATAGTTTTTCTTAAAATGATGCAGGAGCCAAAATGGTGTTGGTTTGGACTGCTTGCCTGTCACATTAGGGTTATAGACAGCAGTTTCAACGGAAAGCCGAGGTATGGTCGAGGTATGCAGTTTATGGGGCAATTACCATGTCACAATATCACTATCAGCATTTTGGTCAAAACCACTCAACAAGTCTCTAGGAAATTTCAAACTTTCCTACATCTTCCTGTCTTCTTCTAAGCCCTCCAAACTGTTCAAACCTCTGCCAGTTACCCAGTTCCAAAATCTCTTCCACATTTTTAGGTATCTTTATAGCAATACTGGACTCTTGGCACTAATTTTCTGTATTATTCTAGTCCCATACTGCTATAAAGAGCTACCTGAGACTGAGTAATTTGAAGTAAAATGAAGAAAAGAGGTTTAATTGACCACAGTTTTGCATGCTTAACAAGAACCATGACTAGGAGGCCTCAGGAAACTTACAATCATGGTGGAAAGTTAAGGGGAAGCAAACACCTTTCTCACATGGTGGAGGCAGAGAAAGAAGGAAAGCTAAGAAGGAAATGGCACACACTTTTAAACCATCAGCACTTGCGAGAACTCACCCACTATCATGAGAACAGCAAGGGTGAAATCTACCCCCGTGATCCAATCACCTCCCACCAGTCCTCTCCTTCAATTTGACATGAGATTTGGGTGGAGACACAAATCCAAATCATATCACTTAGCCTGGCAGGATCTTCTCTGGAAAGGCCTTAAACCACCACCATCCAATACCAGTTTATCCATCATGAATGAGAGTTGGGGCATGCTCACCGACTACTCTCCAGCCTGACAAATCCTGACCTGAAATTGCTTAAGTGTATTGAAAAAAAAATTCTATATATATTGTAGTGTACTCATTTTTTACCATCCTCTGACCCCATGTTCTGTTTTATCGGGCGTAAAAACCAATGCTTTTGTAAAAAATCACCTGTTGATTTAAGTCTTAAAAAGCTAATAGAATAAGACCCTTCTCTACAGAGAGATGGCCAGAAAACCACCGTAATTATTCACAGCAGAGCATGGAGTCCACTGAGAGATCTCTTCCTGCCCAGCAGTGTGACAGGAGTAGGGTCCAGGGGATACATTGCACCAGCCAAGAAGCACGTAACACAGGAATGGGAGTGGAGTGTCTTCCTGGAAGACATATGTTACCTTTTTTCTCAATTCACTAGACAGGTGGGGGCAGTGATAACTTAATTGAAAGCAGAAGGGAAGAAGCTGCCTCAGGCAGCTTGCACTTTCTGAAAGCACTTGGAATCATAGCAGAGAAAGACTTGATTGATTTAATTACTACTCAAGTGTAGAGAGATTCGAGCCCACAGGCATACTCCAAGCATGCACAAGTTCCTTCTGTTAGATAAAATTTATGCTATTGAGAAAGAATAAAGCTGGAAGGATGAGAATCTGGAAGTACTGTCTTCTAAAGAGAAAATTGCTATTATTCTAGTTACATGCATCTATGCAAAAATGGAATGCTATAATGATACCAAGGTCTGCTTATTTTCTCCTTTTCACTTCCAGAGGATGGGCAAGGCAATTTCTCAAACAGGAGGTGCCTGGTAACTGTTTGTGCCTAGGTAACCATAATTGATGGTTCATACTATAGAATACTTATTGTGTGTCAGATATTGTACTAAGATGCGTATTTGCATTTATCAAGTAGTAACCCTTACTACAACTCGATATTTAAGGTTGGTACTATTATGATCCCCATTTTGCACGGAAGAAACTGAGAATTCCCTACTTCTGAAAAACAATAGAGCCAAGATTTGAATACAGGCAGTCTGGCTTTAGAATCCATGTTTCTAACTGCTACAGTATACTGCCCTGAATTATAGCATGGCCAATGATAAAAAAGAAGGGGTGAGAGAGATGTGGCAAAGGACAAGGGCTGCAAAGTAGTACATATTAAGAAACTACTTCTATTTCATGTTAGGTATCCCTAGGATGACAGATAGCAACTAAGAACAGTGTTTACAAACCTAAGGAATGGTGGTGGGTCACAACTAATTTGATTAAATAAAATTGAGCTCCACCAAACTGTGTCCCTAATAGAGGACCTGTAGATTTCATCTCTGGCCTGTGTGAATGGCACCTGGGGACTTACATAGTTATTGCCGAATAAAGAAGTCTCTCTGCCCTTGGTATGCAGTATTAGGGGCCCAGGGAACAAGTAGTCATCACAAAATAGTGATGTTTGATGAACTGTGTAATCTATATCATTTTGGTAAGATTAAATCCCATCTTTTGGGAGGAGATTACATATTTCTCTAGCTTTGGATGTTCTTAGGAGTGAAAAGTGAATTGAATGAGTATTTATTATTGACAGGGCCTCCTCCTTATTAGAAAGTCCAGATAGATATTGTATGGGAACCCTAGTCACTGTAACCCAGTGAATTAACATCATTTAAAATATTCCTGTCTGGGTGAGAGACAAACATTAGTTACAGGAGAGCAATATCAATACTGCTCAAAAGACAGATTTGAAGTGCCTGAGGAGGCACAGTATTCATTCATTAGTGGCTACAGCTATGGTTAGAAAAGTATGGGGAAGAAATAGCCAGCATCATATATTGGCATGACTGTCCATTGGAAAAGAACAGATGAACAAAAATTACAGAGTTATTAGATACTAGGGGTCAAACTAGTATCACCACCTCAAAAATTCCCAAGTATATAAAGGCATTCCTTAAATATCTGCTTAAAATTGTATTTTCCAGGAAGCAAACTCTGTGTGGAAATGTGTGCTGTCTAGGAAGGTTACTAAGAAGAAAGCAGATTTTGAAAAAGGGAAATCTTATGCTGTGGCAAAGTCACATGAATGATTTACTTGGCTGGGTGTGGTGGCTCACGACTGTAATCCCAGCACTTTGGGAGGCCGATCACTTGAGGTCAGGAGTTCCAGAACAGCACGGTGAAACCCCATCTCTACCAAAAATACAAACATTAGGCAGGCATGGTGGCAGATGCCTGTAGTTCCAGCTACTTGAGAGGCTGAAGCAGGAGAATTGCTTAAGCCTGGGAGGCGGAGGTTGCAGTAAACCAAGATCGCACCACTGCACTCCAGCCTGTGCGACAGAGTGAGACTCTGTCTCAAAAAAAAAAAAAAAAAAAAAAAGACTTGAGAAGTCAAGACCTTTACCAACTTCTCTAAGCCTATGGTTCCCATGAAGATTAAATAATACAGTATATTCACTGATTCAGCAAATATCTATTTAGTGCCTGCTATGTTCCTC
>CAUYLG010048774.1:0-19364 GCA_963573385.1 Cacajao melanocephalus
CTGTAATCCCAGCACTTTGGGAAGCTGAGGTGGGTGGATCTCTTGAGCGCAGGAGTTCAAGACCAGCCCTTGGCAACATGGTGAAACCCTGTGTATACCAAAACATAAAAAAATTAGCCTACATGATGGGGTCAAGGCTGCTGTAAGCCATGTTCATGCCACTGCAATCCAGCCTGGACAACGAAGTGAGACCCTGTATTTTAAAAAAAAAAAAAGGAGAGAGAGAGAGAGAGAGAGAGAAACAAAAACCAAGAGATCAAGTTCAAGATCACAGGTTGTAAAGATCACAGGTTGTAGACAGGTGGGCCCCAGGCCAAGTTCCCCCTGTAAAGATGGTTTGTTTGGTCATAGGTCTTTGGTCTTTTATAACATTTTTAACTGATTGTAAACATTTACAACTTGGGTGATTTTATATAGAATACCTTTACATCTATGGCTTTTCTTTATAAGAGAAGGATCTGAAAGCATTGTACCCACATTCCTGAATAGCCACCCTGGGCTGGGGACAAATTTTGTGCTTCTTAAACAAGGAGGGCAGAGGCTCTCATTGTCATTGCATCCCTACACGGACTGCTGCATGCAGCTATACTTGTTTCCATTGCTCTAGATTCACAGAGAAGTGACACAGAAAGCTGAGGAAAGTCAGGAAGGTGAATAGAAACCAAGGATGAGCAGCCCATTCTCACACCTCCTCTCCCAGACCACAGTGCTGCCATTTGCCAGGTGCACTCTAGAAATCAGCAGCAGGAAGAATCTAAAGCTAGTGGAAAAGATGAGGTGCCTGCTCCCATTGAACATATATTCTAGTTGAGAAAACTGGACAATAAATCAATAAATATCAGGTATCAGGGACAATAATATCTAATACATTTTTCTAATGCTGTGATGAGCCAGTCACCATTCTCTCTCTTATGTGGTTTGTGTTCTTTTACACATATAAATTCCCATAGAAACCTCATGGAAGATAGGTAATTACATCCTATTTACAAATAGAAAATTGAGTCATGGAGATAAGCAACTTTTATAAAGTCATACAACTACACTGTGGTGAAGTAATAATGAGTCCTAGCAGTCCAGCATCAGAAGCAAGGCATTTAACCCCCGTGCCACATCAGTAAGTATCCAGCAGGGTGTTAAAATGGACTGATGTAAAAGAGAGGGACTGAGCAGGCAGCTACTTTAGATTTGTAGATCAAGAAAAGCCTTTCTCTGGAGGTGATTTTTAAGCTGAGATCTAAAGGACACAACTATGCAAAAACCAAAATAACATAGTAGGCAAAGAGAACAACTAATGCAAAGGACTGAAGTTGGAAAGAGCTTGGCTTGATAGGGACCTGATGACCAGCATGGCTGTAGCTTGATGGAAGGGTGAGAGGGTTAGAATTACAAAGATGATATTGAAAAGGAAAGCATAGGCCACATTCTGCCTAGGCTTCTCACGTAAGGGAATGAAGCTTAGATATTATTTCATTTGGGAGTCACTGAAGGGTTATAGATTGAAGGGTACCATACTGGATTTGCGTTCCAAAAACATGGTAATCACATTTACCTGGGCTCTTTATAAACTGACCTTAATGTATATTTTTAACTTCCTCTACTGTTATTTCTCCTTCATACATTTTGTCTTGTAACTCCAGTATTCTAGTACCTAGTGTTGTGCTGGACAACCAACTCTGTGGAAACAAAACTGTGATTTGTAGCTGTTGCCAATTTCTGTGGTGTAAATACTTCCATCACAGCTCATTTCAAGCTATCAACAATTTAACAATTAACTTGAAAAATTCCTGAATTTTTAACAATCAGTTCTTGAGAGTCCATTTAAGCAGGCCTCAAGTCATATATCTTGACTTTCTGAAACTCACCAGGTCTTTATATGACATGCCTTTCAATATTCTGTATTTTTTGCTTGTAAAACCTAGCCATTCTAGAACCGATTGTTAAAAAGGCAGAATCTTTGGATTCAGATGGACAAGGATTCAGCTTTGTGAATCAGTCACATGATTTTAGGAAAAGGCCCTAACTTCTCTAAACCTCTGTTATCCCATTTATAATGTAGGAGTGGTAATAGTTCTTACTTCAGGGTATTGTTACACAAGTGTCAATATTTAAGAAGCATTCAGCAGAGTACTTGAAATATTATCTTATGTATTTCATAAGAACTTTACTTTACTCATCTACTCACTCCTATTAGGAGTTGGGGAAAGCTGTGAAGTTGTAAATTTTACCTTTTTGTAGCCTGTCTTTCAAGAACTAGGACTCCTGCCTGCTTTTCTCTATTTCTATGATGCCTTCTGGGATCCACACAAGAATCTTTGCCTTTCACATGGAAAGTAATTATTAAATGATAGGAGATATATGAAGATATATTGGATATATAATATAAGAGCAAATAGTGGCTTAAAGTATTAGCACTTATTTTATAACAGAGTGTTTTGATGAAAGACTTCACAACTCCAGCAGTAGATGTTTCTTGCAATTGAATTTTATCTTGCTATTAGAGAATTTGTGATTTTTTTTTAACAAGCAACCACTTGAGGTAGGTAACTAAGCCTTAGCCTCCTCTTATTGGTTTTTATTCACTAGAATCCTATGGACACTTCGTCTTAATGTTTGATTGTATTACCATGAAAAAAATAGCTTTATTTGTTGACAACTAAAGATGTTGGTTCTTATGACAGCTTTATTCTACCTTTTTTACCTTGTTTAACTTCCAAAACTCTCTGAGACCTCCTACATTAGAATGAATTCACAGCCTATACCTGCTCTAAAATTCAATGGTTATATATTTTAAAATATTTATAAACCCCAAAAGCACTTCCAAAGCTAACAGGAGAAAATACATTTGGCACTATTCTTGTGAGATTACCATAAACTGAGGCCTCTACAGCAAATCAAAGGAGAGTATTGAAGCAATTGTATGAATAATTCAAAAGAAAAATAAAATAAAGCAAAACAAGAACTTGCATTTCTAAAGGTATCAGAATTCATGTAATTTATGGTCTTATTTAAAATCACTATAACTACAGTGTGTTCTGTACTCATGTTTAAGAAATCATCAAAGTTGCATTTTCCTTTAAATTCAAGTTTTGGGGGAGATCCTATATCAAAATGTTGCTTACAGAAATACAACAGTATCAAGTCAAATGTGTATAAGCAACCCAGGTCCACTTGTTAATTTTCTAGTCCTATTTTAAAAGATATTTAAGAATATAAGAAATAAAAAAAAATCCATCAGATCAGATGACTATTCTATCATTCCTTTAAATGTATTCTGCCCTTGGCTGGGTGTGGTGACTCATGCCTGTAATCCTAGTACTTCAGGAGGCTGAGGCAGGAGGATCATTTGAGGACAAGAATTTAAGACCAGCCTAGATAATAAAGTAAGATCCTGTCTCTACAAACATTTAAAAAATAAAATAAACTGTTAAAAATGTATTGTATTATAATCAGTGTATTTATGAATCTAAAACCTCAGAAGAGTGCCTGTCTTAAAGTATGCATCCAATGTACCTCAATCTTTTTAACTCAAAGATTGATGTTGCAATGTTGTAAATTATCTCTACATACTGCCAACAGCCAATACATTTAGTTAGGGAAGCTGTTAGTTCCTGAAAGCTAATATGTAGGGTATAATGTTCCCTGTGCAGTGTAACCAATGGTACCAGTGGTATTTGAACTGTTAAAGTGGTTGTGTATCTCACTTCAGCAATGCAGGGCTTGAATCCAAAAAGAGATTACAGCTTACTGTTAAGCATTTTCTATCAGCTGGTGAAAGATCCATGATGACCAGGATCAAGGGAATTTATACTTGCATATATTTCAGGTGGCAATAAGTAATAAGCCCCCAACATTGCTTGTTATCTCCAATTCCTAACTCAGAAATAAATTATAAAATATATTTTTTGGCATGTTTCACAGCTCAGACAATAGCAAATCTGCATTATGGAATATGTGCAATTTAAATTATCAGTCACATTTTTTCTTTATTGGGCCTTGCAAATCTATGATTAGTTCAAGAATAAGAACTATCAAAATTGAAAGAGAATTTTAAAATGTTTAGGGTTTAAAAATCTTGCATATTGAAAAGTACGTGTCCATAGAGCAGGGACAAATGATTTAATAAATCCCCCACCCATATTTTTTCACTTGCATTATTTCCTTTGCCCTATAATTTCAACAAGATGAAAATTATCTTTTAGATTCTCTGAAACTTGCAACATCTCCCAGGACAGCATCTTCACAGTCCCGGCTGACTCTGATATGTTGATTTTAGAGTTAGTTCATTAATTAAGCACTAGTCTCATCTGAAGTACACAGCAATTAGGATGCTAAGGACTGCTTTATAGAGATGCAAGTGCATGATTGCATCTGTAACATATTTCTTGCCTGGATTCCTGGAAAGTACGGAATCTTCCTTAAAAACGAAACACAATTTTTTTTTACCACAGTGTTGCCTTGATGCTCTATTGATCAACTAAGAGAATTAAATGATTCCTATTGCTGGAAAAAAAAATACCTCTGCTAAATATGGCTGGCTGCTTTTCTATCCAGAAAAGTCCACAGAGGCCCTGAAAGGCTGCCCAGATCTATCCAAGCACTTTTCCACAAGAGGGTGAGAAAACTCCACCCATCTCATAGAAATGCTCGATTTGGCCTTGGGGTGGCACTGGACCCCAGATGGATTTAGCACTGAGACCGGAATAGCCACCACAAGCCTTTGAACAGGCCCCAGCTGTACCTGTTGCCATGAGTGAACCGGAAAACCCACATGACTGAGGTCTTCCGGTGGTTTGACATACTCTCCTCAGGATTTACTGGAGAGGTGTGACTCAGCTGTGAGCCACGGCCAGGCCTTCCTCAGTCCTAAGGGAAGAATCAAGGAGAGAGAACTGAATGTTTGCTAACGCAACTGCCATCTGCCACAGTTAAGTCTTATGGTGACAGAGTGCACATTAATGCCAGATAGACTGAGAACACACACCATCTGTTCATTGCCCTGAAATAAAATTAACTAGGTCATCTGGATTTGGAAGCCTATCTGGAATTGTTGACATCTATTCCCAACCTTGAGGATGGAAACTTTTCCCCTTCTTACATCATTCAAATTATCCAGATAAATATTTTCACTCTAATCCTCCTGGTGGAGAAAGGAAAGTTAACAGATAATACATGGATAACAATTTAGGTGTTACCAATGAATAAAGGATTTTCTAGCCCCTGCATTATATTTGTAAGCAATAATATTACAAATTGCTATCCAACTGAATCCTTCTACAAGGAAAAATGTATAATAAATTTAATTTCAAGAAGAATGTGCAAACTCTGTGTGGCCTTCAGTCTTTGTTGGAGAGCTAATGAGATGCAAATTTCTTGGTTTCCAGGCATTCGGACTAGAAAGGAGAAGTAAAGATCTGTAAAATATTTTGCTGCTGTTTAACTACTTAAAAGATGATAGGACTATGGCAACTAAATCTTTAAAATGACTGAAGGAGTGGTAAAAATATTTTTTTCTTCAAAAGAGTGATGCAAAAAAGCTCTAATTTAATTTCTGCACAGAAAAACTGCCTCTGATCTCCCTACTCAGTATCTCACCTTCCAATCAACGCCTCTTATTCTGTTCTCCTATTTCTCAGTCTGGTATTGGTCCTGGTCATTACCAGCCTAGTAGTGAATTTCAGAGGGACAGACGACACAGGAAAGAGAATAGAATAAATGATTACTTTTGGTTCTTTATATTAGCACTTACCTGAAATATAATTTTCTTAAAGAACACTCTTTGAAAGATTCTATTTCCAAGAGTCAATCTAAATTAAATTACAAGAGAAGTTACTGCTTTTAAGAGTTATGGATATCAATAACAGGAAATAACATAGTTCATTTAGACAACCTGTAATGTGCTGTCTTGAAATGAATGTAGTGAAGCTATCTGTAGGTCCCAAGAGATAAAAGTTTTAAAATGGCCTTTCATGAGCTGGATTATTGGCAAACCTCTGTTATTCGCAATATCTGGGAGCAGAAATTTCTCTAGCCCCTGCTTATGCCTTCAATTTTTAGTAATTTGAACAGAATATGTCTTCAGCCAATTCCTAAATGCATAATGAGTGATTCTATGTTCAGCATTAAATTTTTGGTTCTGAAAATGCAAGGAGATATACAGTGTAATGCCTTGTGTTTATATCTAGTTAGATAAATAAGATATCAAAACTATGCATAAAAATATTACAAAATACCAAATTATGTGAAATGTGCCAAAGAAAAGGCACCCTGACTCTGCAATCTAATGAAGGCCCCCAATATTATTTCACGGAGTACCTTATATTTCCTCTTCATAGCTTCAAACACTGTCTATATACTATTTATTTCTAGTTTCTCTTAATATACGTGTCCCTACCCCACACCCATTCCTATAAGCTTCAGGAGGATAGGTACTATATAGGATTGTATTCATTGCTTAATTCTAGTGCCCTAAACAGTAGCTGAAATATAGTGAGTGTTCATTAAATATTTGTTGAATCAACTTTTTAAATATACCATATTCATGGTCTAGTGGGATATAATAAAATTTAAACAGATCATGGTAACTTTCCCTCCTTCACTGACTTATTTATATATTCAACGAGTTTGTTGAGCAGATGCTATATCAATCTTGCCTTTAGTGATATAGATATACATTATGAATGAAATCCATATAACTACTTGCTACATGGATCTCACAGTGGAAGTCATTATTAGATAATCAAACTCTAAAAGTATAACTATAGGCAAACATATAAGTATAGGAAAACAGAGAATGTAATGGCATTAAGGACTAAAATAATAACAGAGATTTGACTTACTCTTAGGGATTAGGGAATGGAGAAGGAATACATGCATGTAAATAAGCAAGAAAATTATGATTTTTAGGAAGAAGAGGCCAACTGGGAAGAAACAACACATTTCATCTAAGTTTCACGGAGAAGTAGAGCTCGTGCTGGGTGTTAATTCCTCCTTTCCTTCACAGTACAATTATGCACAAGCACAGAGGCATGTAATGGTGCTTGAAGTTAATAGGCAAACAATTGAATGTTGTAATTCTCAAGATATATTGTTTTCAAATAACTTGAGCATCAAGTCTTTCAATTTTTTAATTTTATGTTTTAAAATTTGTTACTTTTTAAATTAAATATATTTACATTATGCCGTGTTCATTTTTGCAACTATTCAATATAGCATAGATTATATTTTAGCTGCTTAAGAATCAACAAGAGTCAAAATTTCTTAAAGAAGTTAACTTTATATCTCTTTTAAAAACTGCAGAAGTAAAAATAACAACAAAATAGACTGTAGGAAGGTAAGTAAAGTTAACAGAATCAAATTGTTTTTAAACAAACTACCGTTAAAGATTTTTCCAGAAGAGAATCTCACTCTTTAAAAAAAAATTACCATGTAGAGATGATGAATTTTATCATGTAGAGATGGCAGAATGTTATACCATAAATGATATATTTATTACATATTCATTAAATATTTGGTAGAGGGGATTAAATTGGGAAATATTTCCATTTCAAAGCTACTTATTTGTAGAGTTACTATTATAATTTTAAAAGGCAACATGTCAAAAATTGCAGCAAAAATAAAATGAGTATGTTTATTTGGAAGCCAGACCCACACACTATCAAAGCCAGTAAAATTGGGCAATGACCACAAACACAGTTTCAAAGCTGAGATTCTGAGTGCTTGGGTTGTGGAAGTTATGATTTCCTGAATAAGACTTTGTGCAGGGTCCGGAATTCACTCTCTCTGACCTTCAGCCAAGAAAGGAAGTAGCGTGGGTGACCACGTTTAACACTTGCTCTGGGGATTTCTCTCTAGCCAAAGCTAAAAGGAGTCTATAACTAAGTAGCCAGGCCTGTCCTTAGCACATTCTGTATTTAGAAGGCTTACCTAAACCCATTAGACAGCAACATGACCCTGCCCTATGCCCCTACAGACTTCCGAAAGGAAAAAAAAGGCATGGGGGGGGGTGTTGGCAATGGAGCCAACACAAAGCAGGATGAAAAGGGGAAGAGAGGGAGGAAGGAAGAGAGGCCTTGTTTATATCTATGAGATTGGGAGTCAAATAGACCAGAATTAAAACTCCAGCTCTTCTGTTTACTAGTGATTTACTTCTAGTTAAATTGCATACCCAGTCTGAACTTCAGGTTTTTTAGTTGCAGAATGTGTATACAACAGTCACTACTTTTTAAAAAGTGGTTTTCAGTATCTAGCAGAGAGGAAACTTTCAATAAATCTTTGTTTTTGTTAATACTATTGTTATGTCATCTACAGAAGGGGGAAAAGGGATAAAATCCTGCTTCATGAGAGGGCCTCTTTTTTTCCACCTCTAAACCACTGGTGTTCACCTCAATTAATCCTCTCAAATTTTAATTTGGATCCTTCAGGTAAGAAGCAAAGGAACTATTCAGCACAAAAAAGGTTGAGCAATCTGTCCTAGGACTAATCTTCCCGGCAGGCACTCCCATAGATGAACTGTTTCCCATCAGATAGTTGCCAGCCATGCCTTGAACATTTTTATTTCTTAAAGTAATTTGAGTAGGTTACTTGGGGGAGACACGTTTTTAAAAAATCTTTTTTACTAAGTCAATCCTTGCTATCCAGCTAGGTTTAATACATCTTTGTAAAGAGTTCTTAAAAGCTCTAACCAGTTAATCCAAATGAAGATAAGTACAGCTAAAATACTTTATATCAAATAAATAAATAAATGCATAAATAAGAGTAACAAATAGAGAGAAAAAAGCAATTTCTTAACAGTGCAGATTGAAAATTAATCATAGCACTTGTAGAAAATAAAAATAAACTGGATACACAATTTCTTTTCAAAGTAAAATTTTGGACATTGGACATCAAGTCATATGCTTCTGACAATTGGGGAGTTTTATTATTTCGTCTAAAATCTACAAGACACATCAAGAAATTTGCTTTTTTGATATCAGTGTACTGTGCTTTCAGTAAAGTTTTCTAAAATGATATATTTTAAACTTAAAAAGCCATAGTTATTTTTTGAATTTAAAAAGATGCACATTCTCTGACAAGTAAGTAAAAAGAATATCCCCCAAAAAAAAACACAAGAAGAAAGAAAAATAACTTTTACCCTAACAGAAGGAACGAAATTCACAATACGGAGGGAGTAGGACAAGAGTTTACATCTTCACGTCATTTTGAATTTGTCAAACAGGGGGAAGAAAACCAACATGAGCTGTTCATATCAACTTTTCTCACCTTCCTGTAAGTTTTGGAAAAGACCTATTTCATAGACTGTCTCTTTACTGCTATTTCAAATTGAAGGTTTGTATTGAGAGAGATTCCTTTTAAGATTCAGATAGCTCCCCAAATACACTATCCCTCACAAAGTACTGGGTATTGACCAAAGGAGACTATATGCTTTTCTTAATTCTGCTTTAACTAGAACTGTTGCCCTATAGTGTTCTCTACTACATAGTACTATATCCATATATGTTAGGAATGATCACCAGCCTTATGTACTCCACTAATTCATGCAGGTACTCATTTATTCAACCAGTCTTATTAAGCATCTACTATGTTCCAGGAACTGTTTATATTAAGTAGATGGTTTTTGTAGCTATAGGAATAGTAAGAAAACAGTGTAATGATGATGACTTACTTTGATTAAAATACCAGCAGAATTTGCTAATGGATTTTACATGGTGATTAAGAGGAAAGAGACTTATCGAGAATGACTTGTATACATTTTGCATGACGAATAGATAGCAGTATCATTACTTCAAATGTAGAATACCACCAGACAGGAGTGGGCTTGAGTATTTGAGAAAACAAAAGTTCTGTTTTATACCTGCTAAACTTGACCTGTTAGGTAAATAGGCTTGTGTGTCCAGTACGCAGTTGGATAAATGACTAAAGAGCTTATGGGATATTCAGGGCTAGAGAGATAAATTTGGGAATTCTTTGCCTATAGATAGTGTTAAAAGCCACAAAATAAGATCTCACTTTGGATCCAAGATGAGAGATTACAAAGGAAAGTGAAGAGGATCCAGAATTGAGCCCTGGTACACAATGTTAAGAGAAAAAAGAGGCAGCAGTGGAGAATAAGAAAGTGGTGGTTGTGACGTAAAAAGATAACCAGGCAAGTGTTGTCCCAAAAATCAATTGAGCAAAGTACATCAAGAAGGTTCACTGTGACAAATGCTGATTGCTGTGTGGTAGACAAAGAATAGGGTATAGATTTGACCACCGGATATCATTGGATTGGACAAGAGGTAGTTGCTGGAGAGTTTGTGGAAATGTTTTCAGTGGGGTGGTGCACACCTCATAATTAAACTGCTTCTTTACGGTCATGATACAAATTAGATCATGAGTACACAGAACACAGAACATGAGTCTCATGCATCACTGCATTCCTAGAACTTAGCACAGTGTCTGACACATAACAGATCCTCAATCAATACTTGTTGAACATTGAATATTGGCCTGATCAATACTTATTTCATGCCCTGCCCCCAAGTGCCTTATTTGTGTTTTCCTTCACAGATAGCACACCTCTAAAAGGCAGACATAATCCCACGTGCATCTGTCTTACACATTCCTAGAATGTTTACCCCCTCTATTAGATGTTTAATAAAGTGTCTATAGTAAAGATGAAGAAATATGGTAGCTTAGTTCTGAATTAGAGAAAGAATTAGCATTCTTCTGTGAAGAATGAGCAGGAGAGCAGACTGATGGGGTCAGGGGAGGTTTTAACAAATAGTCACAAATTCTTTAACACTCTTAAGAGGTGGAGTCTAATTCCGTTCCCTTTAAATGTGGATCGACATTATCAGTAAATTGCAGAGGAAGTATCTCTGCTTGACTTCCAAGACTAGGTCATAAAAGGGAATATATATGGCTTCAGCCTGACTCAATCTCTCTCTCTCTCTCTCTCTCTCTCTCTCTCTCTCTCTCTCTCTCACACACACACGCTCTCTCTCCCCCACTCCTTCTCAGGACTCACTCTTTGAACAGTAATATGACATGGCTACCCTATGGCTGCCATGATGGAGACCACATAGAGAACACCTAAAGAGAGAGAGATAACCAAGGAACCCCAACTGTACCCAGTCCATGTGCCAGAAATGTGAAAGAGGAAGCCCCAGCTACTATCTTATGACCATCATGTGGGGGATTCTGAGGGAAAACAACTTGGCTGAGTTAAGTCAAATCCTAGAACTATCGGTGACTAATAATTGTTTAATGCCACTAAGTTTAAGTTGGTTTGGTACACGGCAACGAATAACAAACAGATAACAGTGTATTGATTCTGCTAGCAAAGAAATAGGTTCAAACAGCAAAAGTTACTTTCTGACTGGCCTAAAAAATGTTTATAGAAGATGTAGGATTAGAAGAGCTGTTTGAATGGCCTCTATGACTTTTTATTGAGAAAACAGACTCCTGGGCTAACCAGAAGACTAATGTTTTGAGATAGGTCATACCCCAAAGGCCAAATCCAAGTTTGAAGACTAGCAAGGATACCATCTCAGAGTAATTCTTTCATCTCATTTTGCTACCAAAGCCTTCAAACAAATAACACAAAAGGTATTTGGCAATCAATGAAATAGAGTAGTGTAGAAGTCACAGTTTCTCTCACTTCTCTTCCTCTTTCTAATGGTACACTTTAAGTTTACTAGTGTAAGCACCCTTTAGAAAGTAAGGAATGCACTGGATAATAGGAGCCCATAACTGCAGGCTGCTGCTTTTCGTTCCCCTTTAATCAGGGGAATAGTAAATGAGGAAAATGTTAATACTTGAGTAACTTCATTATTATTATAATCAAGTTTTACTTAAGCTATGTTGCCTGGAACCAAGACTGGATGCCAGATTTATGATTTCTTGTTTTGCCACAGTTATATAATCCAATTATATAACACTTATAAATCATCTTATGAAAAAAAAGAAAGAAAGAAAGCTACTTTAAAGTTTCCCTATTCATATGTACCATTAGGCTGACTAGATAGAGGCTTCAGTAAAGCCATCTCTCCACAACCTTCACATCTTTATCTGATAGTATCCCGTGCTCATCCTAGACAAGACTCCAGCATTTTTACCAACTGGAAAGTAACTGCTTTAACACATGTGTCCTTCTGAGTCAGAAGGACCTCTCTTCTCTCATATTCCCCCACAGATCTTTTCCAAGTACATAAAATTAACCATAAATGGTTATCTCCTCAAATGACTTACATCCAACATCTAAATTTTATTGTTTCATGTATTTTAAATGTCTTAAATATTTGGAGCAATGACATAATGTGTTTTCTTGTTTCTCCTATTTTTTGTTATTTGATATATTCTAGGTTATAAACCTCTAGATGGCAAGGTCAAAGTTTGTTAAATTTGTTCTTGAAATGGAGCGAGATAGCACTATATTAAAATAAGGGTTTAATAATTATTATTTAGGAATAATGCTTATCTGTCCTTTCTAATTAAAAAATTCAATCACTATATTGAAGTCTTTCTCATACTGTTTTACAGTCTCTCCGCTCTTCAGTACTTAAATTTCATCAATTAATTTTGGGTCTTATAACTCTTATTCTCTTTCTAAAGAGAGTCTTTTCTATTTAAGATATGGTGTAGCTCTGCTAAATTGGTCCTCCTTTGCCTTTTTCTACAAAATGAATGCAGCAATAAAGGAATAAACAAGACTCTATAGAGAACCACAAAAGGAAACTAATCAGCTATACTTAATGACTTAAAGGAATGGACAAGAAAATTAAGAATGAAACAAGATAAAATTTCCCTGCAGAGACATGTACATCCCACTTCATACTGGCTGTTGGAAAATTACACCCATACAGCTAAAAAATTATTAATAAGAGAAATCAATTTTATACTTTGTAGTTTTTTAATTCACTGCCACTTTGTATTCCTGGGACTCACTCACTGAGCCCACTGGTCTTTACTAGGGGTACATGGTTGCTTTGGACAGAACTCTGAACATACATCCTAAGGGCTCACCCATTAGACTGCTTGGTGAACTGTGGTGAGCCAACAGAATTGTTTTCCATCAATTCTGTTTTCAGCAAAGAATTCTTTTTAATTCTCCTGTCCTGTGTGCTGCCAAAATTCTTAAAATACTGTTCATGGAGATTTTTTTGTTACCCGCCTTGGAGCCCAGATGTAGGAACCAAGCCAATGCAGCTGGTGAAACTTGGCTGAGTCTCACAGATAATTCAGTGTTTGAACAGTCTTTCTTTTTTTGTGTTATTATTATTTTGGAAAATTTGGGAGTAAATGGGTTTAGATGTGCAGGTTGAGGGACTAAAATCCATATAGGCTAAAGATCTGCTATCACTCTTTCACAGAAGGATTTCATCAAACTGGGCAAATACGAAAAATCAAATATCCTCCCTCTTCAAACCCTGTACCTCAAATTAAAGAGACTGACTTTTCAAGGGAAGACAGGGAAGGAGAACATTTTCCTTTTGCTTTATCTTTTCTTTTTCAAAAGACTTAATGTCATGAATATAAACACATTATACCCAAAAGTGAAATTTTAAAAGCAAAAGAATTTTAGGAGCAAGAAATACTCATTCAGAAATTCCAATAGAAACCGAGTGATGCTTAGGGCAATGAAAGTGATTTTACACTAGACTTTACTTCTGCTAAATTCTGGCACCACATTTACTACTTACAAAGCAATTGCATTTTAGCTGACACCATATTATATTGATATGACATGAACATAATATTAATCTCTCTGACCCACATTCCAATTTTCATTCTTCCATGGAATAGGATAATAATAGCAACTACTGGTGAAGGGCTTACTGAATTGTGTTATTTGTGTTACATGGATTAACTCATTTAATTCTCTCCGTAAATGAATGGGGGAGGTGCAAGTACTATGCCTAGTTATCCATAGGGAATCTACTACCTACACAGATCAGTGATTTATCCAAGAACTCAAAGCTAGTTAATGACAGAGCTGAGATTTGAGCCTAAGTCATCTGATTTCTGAGGCTGGAAAAGAAATGCTATATTGTGCCACATTTTCAAGGAAGAGGTGGAATCACTGCTAAAATACAAGGAACTGCACATATCCATGGTTGTGCACACAGGAGTGTGCTTGGTTTTGAACATTAACCACCAATATGTTGGATAGAAAGAGCATAATGGAAAGAGCTTAAGAACTGATTACTCAACTCTGATGTGAATTCTTCCCTCCTCATGGAAAATTGTCTGTTTGTTTTGCTCTTTCTCTGCAGACTGACTAGCTAATCTGATAAATAAATAAAAAGAGTGGTATTAATGACTCATAATTGCTTTGTATGTATCCTTTCCTGACTCATGTATGTTTTCTTAGAAATCATCAGGGCCTTAATCTCAAGGGCTGAGTAACGTGAGAAACTTTAGAATTGGGATGCATTGCAGAGCAACACTCACCAATGAGATGTTTCACTACCCTTCAAATCCATACCTTTTTATGTTAAGATGTACTCTTCCTGTGAAAATTATTATCCTTTGGGACAAGTCACCAAAACTTCCTTACAATTGCTGATTTTAGAATTCTCCAGCATTTTCTTCTCTATATATGTTCAATAACTCAACCATACCATTAAACGAAATAGGGTATTCATGCTTATTTGCTTCTAGAACCTCTTTTGTTTCTAGAGTATTTTAAAACTTCTTTCTAATTCTCCCTGAATTCTATTAACATAATACTTGCACAAGTAAGTTGGTTTCAAAACTTAAAAAGCTATAAGCTCCATATAGACAAAAGCAGCATTCTATTGGCAATACATGTTGATATTAGCTAAAAGTTCTTATACTATACCAAATTTTCCAGACCATATGGAAATAAAAAGAAAGGCATAGGAAGATAATGTTTTCTATGTAAAATAGCTTTCATGATTAAAAAATATAATCATGAACTCTATCCTGAGGACCTTAAAGGTATATAAAAATAGCATCAGTAGGTCTCTCCCTTAAATGAATTAAGTGTGGTCCCATCAGGGAGCAAGCTGCCTTTCAAGCATATAACTATAACTTGTGCAAACAAACACAACATAAAAACAAAGAAAAGAGAAGGGGAAACTCAGAAATTTAAGAAAGGAAAGAATGTAAAGCTGTTTTCAAAATATGTACCCTCTTCCAATATGGACTATTTTGTGTACCATGTTGTTATTGCAAAAGCCATTAATGTTATGGTATGTTCTGGGATTTGTGTCAGATAATAAACGTTTATGTTGGAACTGGAAATATTGTTATAACATCATGAAATCATCATCATATGACACTAAACCATTAGTGAACACATCATGAAATAATCACAATTTGCAACTGAAGCCTTTTCCCATTTTGCAAGAGGAGTTGGCAAAGCTCGAGTCTGACAGCACTACTTTTTAGGGGAAACTTGGGAAAACAACTGTAGCAAGCAATAGAGGAAGGGTCACAGCATCCATTTAAATGCATGTAGATTGACTTTGGATCATAATTAGAATCTCACATCTTTCTGGCTTTTATAAATAACTTTGTACTCATCTGATATAAAACATGTGGCAAAAATTTCACCGATGTTCATAAAAAGCAAATATCTTTAAGTACTTGTACATTAATGTAGGCACATTTCAAAAATAGCCGTTGAACCAATCCCATTACTGGGAGGACTACTGCACTCCATCATTACGTTTGACAGGTTTTGCAAATCTCTCCTCCTTTAAATTACCTGAATTTGAGTGAAATCCAGAGGACTATCTTGGAAAATTAATGAAAAAAATGAATGTAGTTTTCTGAGGTATCAAACCTGATGTGCCATACACATAGGACTATAGGACTCTGGTAGATGTATTTTTTAATGGCATTAAAAAAAGACTGCTTGCAGGACATGTCTTTAAACATATATATTATTATATATCAATAATGTCTAATTGATAAATAACCATTAATAAATCAGAAAAAAAGTTTCTCCATTGGCACTAATGTTCTCAATCTGAAGCTATTTATTTAACTAATATCTAGTATCTCCAATAAGTATACATTCAACAAAAATCTGTGAAATTACCATGTGGCAGACACTATGCAAGAGTGAAAGATAATCTCTTGTCCTTGAGATGGTTTCATCTATGGGAGAGACTCATATATACAACTTAATAGAATATAGTTATCACAGATACTGTTCATCTACAGTTTTAAAAATTTGGTAAAGTAATTCATAGTTTCTTTTCATATAATTTTCAAAATTAATTGTTCATATAGCCTGTTTCTGAATCCCATGAGTCTCTAATAAGTTAAATTTTAACAAACTTTAGTTTGAGAAAATTATTACATATTTATCAGCTGATATTTGATAAATTTTTTCTGCTTCTCATGTATTCTTGTCTCCCAGAGGCTACTTCCTCTGTTATAGAAACAACATTTTAGAATACTTTAAAATACTATTCCCATTAACATATATTCCTTATTTGTGAATAGTGACAGTAAACAAGAGAAAGGTATTAACATGATATAAGGGGCACAGAGAGGAGTCAGAAGGCAATATCCATGAATGTCACAAACTAATAAATATAGAGTTTATCTCCTAGGCTATAAGTTGATAATCAAATAGAGATATTTACAGCATCAAGCAATGTCACATTTATGAATGAAATTTACATTCTCGAATATATAGAACATATTAGCATCTGTATTTCAAATCAAGTTGTAATTTCTCCATCTAGATACATCACCAGATATTTAAAATTTGTTCTTTTTAACTGTGCTATCCTTTATTCATGCTTACAGTTTATTATTTTAGTTATAATAATATAAAGAATTATTAATCCTATGTTATGTGTACTTCGGGTATGTTGAGGTAGATTTATTTTTTACAGTTTAATTTTTCTGAGTCTTTTTTCTTTTATGCATATTTACGTATGTTTGTATTTTAAATTTACATTTGGCTTCTGTTAAACATGGTTATATTCACTTTAGAAAAAACAAAGATGGGAGGGCAAATAATTCCATAGGTTGTTAATGTTTTAGGCCATGTAAAGAGAAAAATACATCACCATCAGTCATAATAATAACAGTTATCTATTGAGCACTTTATCCATGTTGCTTCCTCCAAACTCTGGTGCTTCCTTTCTATGAAGGGAGCTGATTAATATAATCCCTGGGAAGGAAGAGTCACTTTTGAGATTGCTGAGTTGGAAGAAATCATTGAGATACCCAAACCCATCCTCTTTCTCTGAGGTCTGAGCTCCAGGTAAAGAGCAAGTGACCACCCTGCTAAGACCACTAGGATAGCATGAGGCTGTATAGATAAATCTGCCTCACCCTGGAGGTACCTTAGAATGTTTATTTAACTTATATATGCCTTCCAGCCTGATCTCTATAATTAACATAGGTGTTATTTTGATGTCTTTCTTTATTCCTTTTTTATGTACTTGATTCTCTCAGCCAAGACACCAAATACAAGGTTGCTGAGCCCATTGCTAAAAAGCACCCATCTTCCCAGCTGGGCTCAAAGCAGATTGAGAATCTGATGCCAGACACTAGCCCAAGTATGTTCTATGCATAATCCTCATTTAGTCCTCACAATAACGCCATAAGGGAGATGCAATAATTATTCCCATGTTGGAGAAGAAGAAATTCAAGTTTAAATTAACACACTTGACAAGGTTGCAGTGAGAGAGTTGACCTTTAAACCCATATCCAATTCTAGGACCATAAATGTTAACTGCTATGCTACACAGAGATGCTGAAATCCTCACTAGATTAAAATTAGCTGAAACTATCAGGAGAATCAGGGAATGAATACACACCAGTCTATCCTGTACCAGGCTTCACAAAATAATAGATGGCATTATTAAAGAGGGCCCCATCACAACAAAGAATGAATCTCAAGGAGAACGACTGACTGATAGCTACTTTGATTATAATGGTTAACATTTTGTTCTACCTCTTGTTCAAAATTCAGAAAGCTGGCTGCTTTTACTAGATTTGAAACAAGTAAGTTCAAAATGTCATCTATTTTGTAAGCCCTAAAGCACAGAGGAGGTAGAAAGTAGAAATAAAAGTATCTGCAACACATTTCCATTAGGTAAGTGACATTATGTCATCTGTAAGTTATTTTGCCTATTCTTTTTTTATAAAATGTATTCTAATCAAGGAGATCTGACTTCAAACTAGAATGACCTAATACCTGTACTGTTCTGTTGTCTGCAAAAATGACACGATACTAGCTTAGCTTTACCTTAAGCAAAGAAAAACGTTGTCTAGCAAGGAATAGTAAACTTGAACTACTGCAGTTCTCAAAATAAGCTAATGCCATTCTACTTCTCTTCTCTCCTTTCTACCTGCTTAGTTTATCTCAGATTCTCTAGAATGTCCTTTCCCTAAACCTGCTACTAGAAAAAAAGGTGGGGGGGGACTTCTTTCCCCTCCTACCACTGTCTTTTTTTGGTCATTTTTCAACAATTTTGTGGGCATATTAAATAAGAACAAAGATAGATGAGGGGGGTAAAAGTCCCTTTGATGTTAACGGATTTTCAGTTTACTCTAAATAATTCTCTAATTTTTATTGTTGTTGTTGATCACACTGACATTGTAAACTTTAGAAGAATGAGTTGAGTTGAAACAGATGTAAAAGAAACCATGTATATGTGATTTTCCTTAGGAAATGATGTATACTTAAGCATGATTAAAACAGTCACAAGGAAACTGGCACAGCATTAGATACTACTACTAAAATCACTATATAGTAATATAGGGCTCTCATTAAGAGCTAAAAATATTTCTGGGAACGTTTTCTTCATTCAGTATTCTTAGATTGCAAACCTTTTATAAACATCATTAGATATTTGTTTTTCTGCCTGTTTCATATGAGAAAGAAATACATTTTCAGTTATTTGGAATGTTTTATATAAACTAATGTTTGGATTTTTTTCAAAAGAAAGTATGGCACTTTTTAAAAGTTCCTTATGCGCACAAAGTAACTAATATAAAATATTTTTCTCTTGAAAAGGCATAATTTTTCTAAATAACTTATAAAATGCCACCAAAATTGGGGCAATGTGAAAAAAAAGGGAAATAAAAAATCAATGTCCTTATAATGCCTAAGAATGTCTATTTTTTGTCAAACGAAATCTAGTTTTCCACAAAAGTATGAAGTTAATCAATACATTGGGGCAAGCAGTTCATTTCAATGTTTATTTCACTTTTTTTTAATTTTTTTTATTTTTGAAAGAAAGAAAAAGAGAGGAAAGAAAGTGAGAGTGAAAGAAAGAAAAAAAAGAATGTAAGAGAGAAAGAAAGAGGAAGATAAAGAGGGAGAGAGAACGGGATTCTTGTTCTATTGCCCAGGCTAGAATGCAGTCTAAAAATAGGTATTAAAAACC